>BJBW01004420.1:0-97019 GCA_004320125.1 Scolopax mira
CAGTTTTATTTAGGGAAGTAAGTCTGAAAAACTCTTACTCTGGTCAGACTTTTAAAAGCCCAACAAGTGCCGTTCTTTCAACGTTCTCATCTGACTTGACCTTACACAGTGACACAGTATAATTTGATATGACTAATGGGAATTATTCCATAACTATAATTATTTTCAAGAAAGTCAATGCAGTTAGAAACTTTCATATAAAATCTATAAGGTATTTTATGTAAGTACCTTAGCAAATGGCTTATCAAAAAAAGTGTAAAATGTTCTTTACTCCAAAGTGGTTTGGCTATGAATTTTCAGTAATGTTACTAGGAAGAGAGTTTAAAAAATTAAACCAAACAAAAAAAAAAAATCTACATGCAAGCAGAATATGAAATAAAAGCACAGAAATTGGAGGTCTTCACATTCAATAATATATACAGTTCAAACTCTGGAGATCTCATCTGGATTCTAGTTTGCCAGTTAAAAATGTCTTGTGGGATAATAGAATGATTGTAGCAAACTGACCAACTTGCACAGCTGAACATGCTGCAGGTGTCAGCTACTCTTCACCTTGCAGTGTTGTGAAATCCAAAGTCATCTTCAGTGGGTCTTTACCAAGTTCTCTACTGACTATAACAATAAATAATATGAGGCCAAGAGAGCAAGTATAATGCTTTGCCACGGTCAGTTCTTCACTTGAACTCTGAATCTTTTAATTTTTCCATCTTGCTTTGTGACAACTGAAATATGCATTTTTTTCTGCTTTAAATTTTTCTTTAGTCACTTCCCTTTGAGTTTAGTAATAACAATTTCCAGCTGCCCGTAACAATACCATTGACCACAAGTGTCCATCATACATTAAAAATGTCACTGACATCATACTGACTTGCATTTAAAACTAAAACAGGAGTGTGTGGAAAGTCTAAATTTTGTCCATTAGGGGGAATCCTTGCTCTATCTTCTCCTGAAGTTTTTACTTCTCCGAAAGCAATTTTAAGTTATTTTTCTCCTCGAAGAAATGCTGAAGTCCGTAGTTCTGTCTCTGAAATCTCTGTTGGTTGGATTACTGATGCTTTGAGTTTAACAATTCAGTGTGTTCAAGAGGAAGACTCTTTTGTTGATCCTTGCAGAGCATATAGTTTTTGTTATCTTTTGCACATAATAAGCTGTTGCTTGAAAAGCATAGTCCTTGCACAGATACACCTATCAGTTTAAAGACTAAATCTACAGACTTCTTTCAGAATCTTTCACTTTTTTGAGAGAGTCAACATAGTGAAGAGTTCAGTGGCGGCTACCGTAAAAGTTCTTTCTCCCACAAACTTTCACTTTGAGCCAAATCTGGTCCCATTGCTTGAGCTGTTCAAAATATTCTGCAGGCAAAGAAATACTCATATGGAGCTGATTTGAATAGTGAGTTTGAAAAATATAATTATTTCTGGAAAGTCCATTCAAAACCAGTTATGGTGGTGACTCTTAAGAGGGATACCAATAGTTAACCTTGACTAAAGACTTTTGCCTTCTAAAAATCTGAAATAATAGAAAAGAATTGTGGTGAAATTACTACTATTTGATAACCATGAGGTTTTCTTTTCTGTTTCAAACAACAAAAGATCATTCACTGCTTCATGCTGTATTCTTCTGAGAGTCTCCTGTTATGGGAGCTGAGAAACCTTTGCAGTGCACACTGTGGTGTTTTTTGAGAGTTTTGTGAGTTATTTGAGAGTCAAATAGGTGTGTGGGGAGCAAAGTTGGTTTAATGAGGAGAGAGAGAGAGCAAAAAGGAAAAAGAACATCAGTGGTGGAGAAGATGATTTCATCCTTGAAAGGGAAGTATTGTTTTTTGGGGCAGTCTTTCATCTTCCTCAAATACCAAGTGATACAAACCTACTATAGGAAAAAAAAAATAAAGCTTCTAACAGAAAACCAACCAAAAAAAAACCAACCAAAAAAAAAACAACCCCACAAACCAAACAACAAGATAAGGCAAGGAAAAGGTAGGAGAATAGAAATAAAATATAGTTATTTTTCAGGTGAAAGAAAATGAAGCAGTAGTTTTTCTGGTGGCAGGACATGTGGTCAGAACAAATTCATGGTGACCATAACAGTTGCTATAGTACTGTCAGACAAACAAAGTAATACCTCTTTGTAATGGCTATAGTCAGCGTTTCCACCGAGTCACAGTGCCTCTACTTGAGGCTGAAAGGACCAGAAAGAATGCACAAAAAAAGCTAAGCTCCTAAACACACATTCTCCTTTAATCAAAACACTGAATTGGAGACTTAAGGCTGGATTTGGCAGTACCCTGACAAAAATGCCAAAAGAAGGTGGTACTGCCCTTTGGCATCCCCTTCAGGTTTAACCTAAGCTACACAATTTTCCCTTTGGGAGCATCCACCTGCAATAATTGATACTCATCACAGGCTCATTCAAGGGCAAAATGTTACCACTTGTAGTATTTTATCTCAGCTGAAACTAAAATTGTTGTAGGAGATGCTGAGGAAATCTCTTCTTGGAATCTGAAAGGCTAAAGTGAGTGTTACCTAGTGATGCCAAGGAAGATTTTGGAACCTTCTGAATAGACAAAGTGATGCAAAACTTCAGTAATGTGATATATAAAAAAAAAAATTTAGCCAAGTCCTGAATTTTGAAAGGTGCATTAAGACCATACTTACAACAGTTCAGATAGAGCAGAAGAATTCAACAACAGCAACAACAAAGTCTTAAGAATGAGTAGCTTTATCAAGCTGGCAGTTTACTAGGGATAGCAACAGTAGCACTTGGTGCTCTATAGCTTTTCTATTTTTTCCTCAGCCAGCATTGGTTTTCAAAACTACAAAAGACAAAATCAAAGTCTTCTATTCATTCTGCCTGCTGATTGTGAGTAGTTTCAGATAAAATATGAACTGACCCTACCTACGCCTCTACCGAAGTCGACTTATCCTCAAAGAACAGGAAACAGCAATATAGTAGTATTGCATCAGGCAATATTTTAATTAGTAGAAAGCTGGGTATGTGTGCCTGAGGCAGCAAATGGGCCAAAGTTTGAATTAGACTTTTCAGGAGCAACTCTTCTGTAGGTCTTTAGCTGCTGTGTGTTTGTGTATTTTGCATGTCTTCCATACTGTAAGTGCAAAAGGATACATTTTGGGCTGTTATTTTGTTTTCCTGTTCCAATCACTGCATTTATTTTTGTTTATATATCATGTGGTGGCGGCTTAATATAATGGAATAAAGAAAGCCCGTAGCAAACAAATGATAGCTGTGGATTTCACATTTTCCATTGTGCAGGGTATAAAATCAGAAGAATAAATATTCCCTTTATGTGAAAGATGCATGGGAGAGTTTCTAACCAAGATATCTTTTTGAATTATATGGAGACTTAAATGACAAAGATAATTTTTTTTTCAATATTCAAACCAACCTAACATATAGCTTATTATATGATTATAGAAGAACAGATAGTTCTATAACGTGCTTAAAAGAAGTGATATGACATGTGCATGAAAACTGTCAACATTTAAACCTCAGTTGAAACCTTGCAGGGTGCATAGAGTGTCTGTGGATACAATTAGATCAGATTTTATCTTTGCAAGAAATGATAGGAATTTGAGTCTTCATAGCTTATTCAAGTATGCTGTGTCTTGGAATAGCTTATCAAAACAGTACACAGGACACAACTTCAGCTTGAGGACTTGTGACATGTATGTCTCATGTCTTCAAATAAGAGATCCTTGCCACTGAGAAAACAGCAATACCATTAGAAATGTAACAAGGAAATTGCTTGAACACGGGTATGATTTTAAAAAAGGCTCCAAGCCTCTGACTAAATTATGGCATAGTGATGCTTTGAGAATTGCAAGCTAAATCTTGGCTTGCATTATAAACTATGTGAAACCTTGGAGTTTTTATACTTATATAACGGAATCTGTATGAATTTTTTAAATTGGTATAGAGAAATACAATTTAAGGAAATTTTCTAGAGCGCGAAAGTGAGAATTGTGGCGATATATCTGTCTTTCTTTATAAATCATTGTAATGGCACTACCATGATGTATATGAAATGGATACGGTGGTAAGGGTAATAAGACACTACTTTCAGTGGAAGATGAAACTGGAAAATAATGTGATTTTTAATTAAAAAAAAAATCTCAGTTACATTTATTTAATTTTACTTTTGCAGCTTGTTTTTTCTCATATCTTTTATTTTTTCTACAGCATTTCCAGAGGAATGAATAATCAACTTCATTAACAGCTCACATCTTTTTTTTTTTTTACTAGCAGTTCTCTCCATCAGCCATTAATCTTTTCCAAGCAAATAGATCTTTGGTGATTCGGTATATAGAAATATGTCCATATGACTCAATATTGAATCAGTCTTCCTGTGTGCTCACATGACAGCTGAATCTGCTTAATGACATGATACATGTGTCCTACTTAATAATAAATAATGGTGTACAGAGTCAATGTGCTGATACAGACACTGTGTGTAGCTCAGATGATGTGTATAAAATTGAGGTCTTGCATTCTGTTTGACAAATCCTTATGATTTCAAACTGAGATATAGGAAGTAGCCTATTTTCCCACTGATTTCAGGGGCACCTGTTATTTTCTGTGCTGTTAAGAGTTCCCAAATGCTTAAAAGTCTGGACCTAAATGCCTTTGAACAATTTAATCCCCATTTCATTTTGTATTTCTCTAGTCACTTTTAAAATGGAGATGAAGAATGTTTAGTCAATGCTAAGATTAAACTTCAAAATTTTCTCACTGTGCATTTAATGGAGTCTTAAAAAGACACATATTGAAGTGATTACTGAAGTGTTACAGAATTTATTTTAATAGTCATTTTAATGTACTCTACGTTCAGCTACATTCACCAATATGTTCTTATTCAGTTTCTGAATATCATTTTAGAAACTGGAGTTTACCCTTTTACTGTTATGCTGTAAGGGTATGTATGTATGCCTTGTTAAATATTTATTCTAATTTCTTTAGAACTGCTTAAGCTCCAGAGCAGCAAGAAATTTTTTGTTATTTTAGATCCAGTGACAAACTGGATATTGTTTCTGGCATTATGAAAACAAGCAGATGCCAGGCAGGATACTCAACTGTTGCATTAACTGATGACTAGAAATTCTACTGAGTAACAGTTGAAGGGTCAGGGCTTGGTCACTGGTGATCCCAAAGGAGGTTTCTGGAGTTGAAGATGCCTGAACTTTAACATAGGCTATCTCTTTAGTAGTCAAAGTAAAATCAGTGACAATGCAGTGACTTAAAATCTAAAGCTCATAGAAACAGATAGTATTTAGAATCAGGAATATACATATGAAGAGAAAGAACAGGTATTTCCTTTTGAAGCTTCAATTGCACTTTTTGATGTCCTTGGTTTAAAACCCAGGGAACATCTTCCTCAGGATTTTAATGGATCAATTTACTTGTAGTATGGGAAGAAACCTAGTCTGCTTCTCACATTTAAATTTCATTGTGTTACTGTGGGTAATTGATTGGTAGCATTGAAATGGAAAACTCCCAAACATGAAGTACTACAGAAAATGGCTTGATTATTGTAAATGTATGTGTGTGACCATCTGCATACATATAGTAGATGTTTTCAACCAATATATGCTTTCAGATTTTGATGGTGTTGCTTTTTGAAGCATGTATGTAATGCTTTTATGAAATACAAGCTGAAGAAAATGGGGAGGCTAAAGATAAGGAAAAAAATAGACTGGTGTGTATTTTCATGTCATTGACAGAGTACTGATTTCCTACCTTATTTTCTTATTTTTTTCTTGTTCCATTCAGCTTTTAATTAAGTGTATAGTTGCTTAGAAATGAATTACTAACAGCAGAGTATGGTACTATCCATCAGAGGGACAAATCCCCCTGACCTGATGATGTATTTGCTCTTGACTTCCATAGAGCTGTACTCACACTGTTGTTATGTAAATGGCCATTGCATCCCCTTGTAAATGTGTCCATATCTGACACTAGATACACATTTTTGAATGCAAAGCATCTGTAGTGCATAAATGCCATGGATAAACATTTACATTTCTTTCATTAATCTTCCTTTACAACTGTTATTTATGATACTTCAGTCAATCTGAATGGGTAACTTTATCAGTTTATATTTATTAATTATAGGTCTGATTATATGTAATTACATATAGACAATAGATATTGCAGTTTAAAATCTCCATCTCTTAGAACTTCTTGGGATAATAATTTACATAAGTTCAAGTTGTCAAATAGTAACAGTATTTCTTGTAAAGAGTGACAGATGTTGATGTATCATTCTAATTCTGATACTCTTTTGCTAGTCATGATTAAACAAAACTGACCATAATGCATAATTTAGATTGACTAACATTTCCTATTTGCACAATGCCCTGAAATATTTAGATGTGCCTCAAATGCTGTGGGCAAACCAGTATCAAAGCTTTTTTGACTGAGGAAAGGAGTTAGTGAAGTTTATTTTTTTGCTTTTTGACTTTAGACAGTTAAGCAGCTAAAAAACCTTAATGGTAATATCAACCATCAAACATGCTTCCAAACCTAGATTTCATTAAATTTTTATGTCTTCATTCTATGCTACTATGGTACTGTAATCACATACAGAAGAAGTCACTGATGCTGAAAAACATTTGGTTACCAGAAATGCAAACTATAAAGTAATTATAATAACTGCACAATAATTAAATGATAATTATGAAGAGGTATTTATCCTTTTAAGCAAATTTGTAGTTTCTTGTTACTTGCTCATGTGGTGATTATGGATGTATGGAAAGTGTGTGGCTGTAAAAGATGCAGATTGAATGCTTTTGAACTCGTGAGCATTGACGGTTCCTGTCAGTGTGCCAGTTCTGCCCTGTCTTCCTGCTAATATCTTGTTTTGCCTTGGCTTTGTTCTGCTAGATTGGGTTATGATGAAGAAAAGGCTATTGTCCCTTTTATCGGCACAGTTTTTCAGCACAGCACTTGAATTCCTCTGAAAGCCTCTCCTGCTACAGACCCGATCTAATTCACAAAAGAGTTTAGAATATTTGGAATAATAATAAGGATGATATGGAAAGATATAATTTCTACTTTTCAACCCTTGATGCAAAGAAATATAAAAATATAAATGCAAAATTTTAAATGAGATAATCTTAATAAATCCCTATACTTATGCAGCAGATACAGTTTACGTATGTGTTCATAGCATTTTGGTATTTGGCAATAATTAAGACTTTATTCAATGAGGCATAAATGTGACTGATTCAAAGAGCTGGGATGTCATATTAATAAGCAAAATTATGGGTGGTGTAAATATAGTCCCTGTGTGATATTGATAATCTTAGCAAGGATGCTTTGGTTGACATTTATCTGATGCTTGAACCAGTACCAAGATTCAAAGGAAAAAAGGAGAAAAGAGGGGAAGAGTGCATTCTTGCTACACAACTTCACAATTCTTTTGGCTAAAAGAAAAAAAAAAATCTGTTGCTTGGGATTCAAACTACTTTCTTGTCATGATTTATTTTGTGGTTTATTTAATTTTGCTCTGTGACTGTGGGGTTGCTTTATTCTTTTTTATCACAGTGTATTTGCCAATATTTCTTTGGTGTCTCTCTGAATCAAACACCTTGGTCTGTCTTTCTGATTGTGTTTAACAACTGTCTTGTTGCTGGATTGATGTGATTTATATATCCTGTCCCATATTTGACTGTGGGGAAACAGTCATGTATTTTTTCTCTGTAGTTCTCTGCACCCCAGAATAAATTAATACTAAATTTTCATAGATGGTTTAGTTTTTTATAGTAACTTGATTACTGAAAAGAAATCTTTCACAGAAATAATAGTTTGACACTTTATTTGGAATCCTGGAGAGCATAACTTCTTTAATCTTAGCTACAAAAAAGAGCAGCCATCCTCTCTAGTTAATAACCCTTTTGTCTCAAAGGATATGGCATCACTTTTTAAAAGCTTGTTCCTAAATCAAGTGAATTCAAAAGTTATCTGCTGTCTTTCATTATTGGCCTTTGACTTCTACCTCAGCACAGGAGGTATACTGTGCAACTATTTGTTTTATGAAACTTCCCTTGGAAGCTTCTGGCTTTTGCAGACCAATATCTTGATATTGGGGCTCATTGACCAGGTTAATTTGGATGCGTCTGGTATATGAGAATTTTAGTTTTCATTAACTTACCTTTTCTGGCAACGTAACTGATTATTATCGATTATACTATCAAACTAGACAGTGACAAAACATACTAGATACTTGGATAAAATCAGGTTGTGCATATGATGAAAAATAATTCAGTCTAAGCTCAAAGTTAGAATGATTCAGGTTTACTTTCTAAATTGAATACCCAGTTCGTCTATTTTTAAGTTCTTCAGTTAGGTTTTTAAAGGTCTAAATCCAAAGCTTGTTGAAACCAATGGAAGAATGCCTCAATCTCTTTTAATCTATCTTTTAACTTTAGGTTTACTGCAAGCTTGTTGGTACCTACTGTTTTTGTTTTTACTTGAAGTAGAATGGTTTGTGGTATATCTTCAGTTCCCTTGAAACTGGGATGCTTTTTAAAACTTATGGAGTTGGACTCCTGCTCTGTTCAAAATCCTACTGAAGAAAAGAGAGAGAAAATTATTGGAGTATTGTTCTGTTGTGTACAAATCTTCACCTGAAACATATTTGCTGCTGACAAGGTTAAAAACTGCTGAAACAAAATAGGGCTTATTTCTCTTTCCTTTGTTCCTTATCTGATCCCATAAAGCAATCAAATCCTGCTTTCCGAGTCTATCTTGACATGCCAAATGTGGAACCTTGTGCTTTTGCCATATCTTTAGTTGCTACCTCTGTGACATAATCTTCACACTCTATCACTTGAATGTAATGTAAAGTAAAAACTGAGAGAGGCAGGAAAACTGACTAAATTATTCTGACTAAATTATTAAAAATAGATTTGATGTAATTTTCTCTCAATTATGTTCTTAGTTCCAAAATAGAATGATATGTGGTGTTTCCTCCAAAGAAAATAAGCACTGTAATTCTGTGCAAAAGAAGATTAAAAAATGTATGATTTGGCTTTCCAAGCCTCAGTTTCTAACCTGTAAAACAGCAATATATCTACCTAGTTAAATCTCATGGGTATTTTAAAGATTTAATATTTGTGACAAGCTTAGGTGCAACAGTGATGATAATTCCAGGGGAGGGGGAAAAAAAATGATTTACTCTGATTTCAGAGCAGGATTTGCATGGAACAATATGTTGAGCCCATGAAGCAAAGTAGTAACTTGGGACTGATTTGGCTTGTATATTCAGGGAGGTAAGACAATATGTGATCCTGTCAGTGGAGTATTACAATTCTTGTGGTCTGTCTTGTGAGGGTGGGAGGGAAGATAAAAATGTAGGTGGTGTACACCAATTTTTTGCAGCAAAGTGTCCATTGAGAATCTTGGTTCTGCATAATCTACTAAAACTAAATTACTATTGAACTGCTATCATACTAGGATAGGTCTCCAGAACTGTATTGTCATTCGCTACAAAACTGCACACTGGATAGGCTGAGAAATGTACTATATCCTTCTATATCTCTTCACAGAGAAATAGTGAAGTTTGGGCATTTGGGGTTCTTGTCAAGTTTGGGAATGAAATGAGCTCTGGAGAGTTTTTTTTTTTTTTTTTCCTTCCAGGAGGGGCAGATTGATTTAGTCCTTCTCTTCCAGTATAAGTCTTATTGTTCTCATGCTCCAGGCTTCCCGAGTACAAAACTGCTCAGCAATTTTAATCTAAAGCTAATCCTGCTTTACCCACATCCTTGATTTCATCTCTTCTGCCAGCAGCCTGATTCTTTCTACAGCTAATCTCAATGCTTTGCCTGCAGCCTTGCTTTTCTCTTTTGTTTCTTCAGCAGCTGTCTGACTCCAGTGATCCCTGTAGGGGATCCTTAGCCTGCTTTTCCAGTGTCCTTTTCCCAGCTTTCTGTAGGTTTGTCGCTTTTGTCTCAGTCTCTTTGCTCAGTCACACTTACCCTGTGGTGTGGGTCAGGGATGATCTTTGCTCTTCCCCAGCCTGTTCCTGCCCAACCTTCCTCCCTGCTTCTTTGCTTTGCTAAAACCCAGGGAGGATTCACACCAAGCCCAGTGCCAGAGCCCTGTTTATTCACATTAGCTCACTAGGACTGAAAGAAAACATGAGTGAGGAAGCACTGATGATCAGGAATGGCTTACTTGGTGACTTGTCTGACTGTCCTGTTTTTTAAAGAGCTGCAAATGCAAAACTAATATTAGCAGTGATTTACCTTGTCACATTTCCTTTTGGCTGTATGTATGACTTTCCCTGTTTTCTTATAAGCCAGCTAATTTTTCAAGTTTTCAGGTATATTGGTGTGCTCATCAGCAGTAGTTTCCATGGTGCTTACTGTATTTCTTTTCTTCCCCACCCAAAACCTATATCTGTAATTTCAAATATGTGAAGCAGACACTCCGTAGGCCTTCATTGTAAAATGTTTATTGTATGTTTTCTTGGATTTGCAACGGTCAATCTATCAATGTTATCTTCCATTTTAATTATGTTACTCTCTGTGTTCTTAAATCAAAACATAGTTTGACACTTGTCTTTTCTGCCATGGTTTATAGTAATAGTGAAAAAAAATGCAGTTTCTTTTGATGTAGAGTGTCTGGATTTTTAGGCAATCTTGAATTTCTGTATATTTTCCAAAGTTAGTAAATAGCGGCCTGGCACTCTGAAAAATAATGGAACATAACCCTATTCACAGGTTTTCAGATTTCACATAACAATAAGGAGCTCCCTTAAGAATACTAAGGCTTTACAGATAAACTATGATTTAATTTCCACTCTATTCTTATTGACTTTTTTTTGAACCAGTGCAGAATTCAATAACGTAGACTACAAATATTCACAGGATTGGTTCATGAACTGGAGTTGCATCTCTTTACTGAAATGGTTGAGCTCTGATGAAAGAACTCATTTTCTTCAAATCATTTTAAAAAATATAATCTATGAACATTTCTGATTTTAAAACCACTGCTATTGGTTGAGTTAGGTTTTTCAGGAAGGGGAAGAATTTTGTTATACTTAATAATTAGCACTTATACCTTATGTCCTCTCATCAATACAACTTCTAAATATTAATAAGTACAACCATAATGCATAGCTTTATATCTTGATATCTTCTAGCTTCCATGAATACCTTTTGGGGAACGGGTCAACAAACACAAAAAGGTTCAGAAGCTCTTTGTTTGCATCTTCCCTTCAGAAGCTTTTATTTTTCCTGAATAATGTTCAGTTTTCTTCCTTTCATCCATTAAATTTCTTCAATACCTGCAACACGTGCGTATGTTCAAATTCACTTTCCAAAACAATCCAGTACTTGTAAATGTGGAAATATGTCTTTTTTTTCCTCTCTCTTTGTGAAAAGACTACTCACTGTGTTTTTGCCCTTTCTTTTCCTTTGTATTAAGCAAAGGGCAGATAGAATACTTACATATTAATATTAAATATTGCTAGACAAGGTCTAGAATATTGTGTGTATTAAGCCTAGTTATTAAGGGCTTAAGCAAAGGAATAATTGCTGTAAATTCTGGGAATGCAGGATAGGTTCTGAAGATAAGCAATTTTTAAAATTTATAAAATCAGTAATTGAACTTTATTTCAGCATTAAGCTTAGTTCTTAAGATATATCATTGCATTAAAGATAATGTAAATTTTTAACTTACTACCTCACTTGGGATTGACTGTGGTTATTTAATTATCTTTTAAAAATACCCCATCTGTGTAAGATTGTGTTTATTTGGGGATCCTAAGAATGGATCCTAAAAATGGATCCTAAAAATAGTGGGACTACTTGAGAGATCAATCTTTTTTTATAACAAAACATCCACCAGATGCTATTGTACTTT
This sequence comes from Scolopax mira, assembly GCA_004320125.1. NCBI lineage: Eukaryota > Metazoa > Chordata > Aves > Charadriiformes > Scolopacidae > Scolopax > Scolopax mira. The sequence goes on from BJBW01004420.1 coordinate 11,884, forward strand.
TTAATGATCCATGAAGACCATGAAGAGACCACTATAAATCATATAGGAAGGAAAAAACCCAACGTTGTTCTTATGGATGGAGACAACAAAAGTGTAAACTCAGTTACACAGTGCCCTCAGATCACTTTTCTTTTAATCTTTTCAAGAAGATGTACTACATTTTCTTATTCCTTCTGGTAAAAGTCTGCCAACTCTGGAGTTTGAAAGCTCCAGCTTGACTGAAGTCCTAAAAATTAAAGTTGTTTTTTGCTGACTTACTGTTACACAGACAGCTTAATAAAATACTCGAGGTATAAACGTGTCCATACGGAAGGAAAGGAAAATGAAAAACTTTTATTGAACCCCCTGAGGACTTTGTGTTAGACTTTGCATTCACTTTGGGCATTGAACCAAGCCCCAGAAATGCGCTGTTTTGAACTGCTGTAACTGTTGTGGGCTCCAGCCCAGGGAGTCATTTATAAATGTAAAAGTCAATCTTGTACATACTGTGTGTCTTCCCTCTGCCTGGATTCAGGTAATCCTGCTTCCTGGAGTTTTACAGCTCCTGTGCTACTTGAGCTTGCTGTGAACTACCTGGTGTAACGCTTTCATAAACCTCTTTTGTGGTCTTGACTCATGTGAGTCATAAGTATATGAGTAAACATGTGGGTAAAGAGGAAAAATATTACACAGACAATTTCCTGGCATTACTAGGCCCTTGTATTTATTGCACATGAGCTATGAATGATCGAAGAATAGATTTTGGCTGATTAAAAAAAATAAAAATCTTTGCCTTAATGTTGTGAAAGGGTTTTTACAATATTTATAAAATTTATTCTCACTGAATTTTGGACACAAACCCAAGACATCATATATGTGTATTTCCATGTGAAGTTTCCATATTTAATTTCACTGTGAGACTTCCTTACAATGACGTGAGTCCCCCTCATCAGGGCAAAGCAAGTAGTTAGCATCCTTCTAATGCATGCTAACATACTGAACAGTTTCTGCAGTTAATACAAATAAAAATAACTAAAATAGTTACTCAGGTGTTGGCCAACAGTGTTTTTGGAGAATTCTGGGGTTTGAGGCTTTTAAAGATCTTTCCAGCTGTATAGGCCTACCTTTAGATTCTCAAACAGGGCTCTTGGACCAGGCTTTTCTAATCTGCACTAATTTTTTTTTTCTTATTATTTGTTAGGACATCTTGGTAGCAAGTATAAGCTAATATTAATATCTTTTCTTTCCTTCTGTTGTCTTTACCATACATAACTGACAAACCTGCCCAACAGTCTTTAAAAATGTATTAGCATATAAGTATTTAAAAGTAATGATCCCCTTTAGAAGTCTGAAGCTGGTGTGAGTTGTGCTATTTGCAATTCTGATTTTCCTTAACTGCCTGTGTCTGGAGAACCAACTGGGAAGAATGGCCTGGAGAATAGTATGTATGAGATCTGTAAATCAGTGCTTGTGCTGGTCCATGCAGCAGAAGGTTGGGGAGGGTGGGACTGTGGGATCTGGGGGACCATCGTTTTCAAACAGTTTAACGTCTGTCTGTGAGAAACTGAATGACAGCAGCTATTTTCCTGAGTGATTTTTACATGAGCAAAGCATGACTAGCACTTGAGACTGTGATGGTTTTTACAGCTCTAATCTGAAGCATTAAGTCTTCGTTCGTAGGAGTTGGCCTAGTATTTCTAGAGAGCAAGAACTTAAATATTGGTCTCAAGTTTTGAATGAGCCAGAGTACATTTTCCTGTGGACAAAACATAATTTAAAGCATTTTTTTTTTTAATCAGAAAGCAAATTACACTATCACAGAGATATAGCCTTAGTTATTCAGTAAAAAAAAAAAGAATTGACAATCATAGGTGATAGGGCTTAAGCACTAAATACTTGCTTTGAGACAATTGAAATGCTATTCACCGAGCAGGTAATATACTGGCCTACATCACTAATGACAAAAGCAATTTGTAACTCAAAGTGTACCATTATTGTGGAATATGTCTTGAAAAGACAGGTAGTTACATGGAGATGAAAATGCGTGTGTTGTGCCAGGCTGTGATAACATTAATGTTCACCAAAATGCTGGTGCAGGGAATTGAATAACAGGCAGTTCATTTCTCCAGTTGGAAAGCTGGTTTATGCTGGAAGCCAGTGCTGGCCTGCCGTGCTCCTGGTAGAACTGGGAACTGTGCTGCTACTTACCTTACAGATCCTGATAATAAAATACCAGGGAAGATTGAGCTATTGCTAAACCACAGCAGCCTCTGGCACTTACTGATACTGTCACATTCACTTTTTGTCTCTGTTTTCTCTGCCTCCTATAAATATAGAGCTTTCAAGTTTTCATGAAGAAAGCAACTCACTAGCCTGACATTTCACCAAAATACGAATAGAATAGAACCACTTAGGTTGGAAAAGACCTTTAAGATCATCAAGCCCAACTGTAAATAAGTTAAGTAAAAAATCTAAATAAATCAAGTCACTGAAAGTGAATAAAAGCATATCTGTAAGAATTTGTTGAATAAGACAAAGAGCAGAGAGAACATAAGAACATGTCCAGTGAGAAGATGGAATGGAAAGACAGAATCTAGGTGGAAAGGCAGAGCGCAGGACAGGAGGTGCTGGTGGGCTAAGTCAGAGGACTGGACAAAAGAGAGGCCACTGATATGAAAGAACCACAGGAAAGACATCAAGGCTTTTCCATTAAGGGCTTGGCCTGAAGGTGGCTGCTTTTCATTTGCTGACCTCACACTGCAAATGAGCAAACCCATCTAATGATACCACACAAGATGGGATTATTCAAGTATATCATAATTTTCCTATCTCTTGCTTCATCTGCTACTCAAGGTTGCCCATTTATTTCTAAATATCTTAGCTAGGGCTATTACAAACTTTCAAGCTTAGCTGAGAGCCTAATTTGCCCTGCAACACCTTTATGAGAGATGATGATGCATGAGACTGAAAGAACCCAGCATGAAACAAAGTCCATTTGATATGAACTTCCAATAGTAGTCTTAACTATTCCATTTTAGCAAGCCATCCTAAATGTAACTGTGTCTCGGTAGAACCGCTGAAGTCAACTTAAACTTGTCTGTGAATTTTTAATTTTATATGAAAAGCTGTACTGGACTTAAATTTTCAACGAATATGTTCATTTTGAGGGTTAATGGAACTGTAGAGATCAGCAGATTCATTCCTTCTAAATGTGCACTTCGAAATCCAAACAATGTTTTTTCAACATTGATTATAAAATGGATATTATGTATACTGTTATGGCCTTTGTAGTAATTTGACCTTTCACCAACTGGAAGTGCTGGTCAGCAGGACTCTGATTCTGCAAAAATAACTCATTGTAAATGTGAACTGTTTGTGCTAATTAGGACAAAATTAACAGACGGCCAGATGAGACATGGCTGCATAAGCATAGTTTGAAAAGAACCTTTTCTGTGAGAGAAGAATGAGGAATCAGTGTTGGTACTTTCAGCATTTTTTATTTCATGATAGCAAAGTTAAATAAAAGTTCATTACAAGAAAAACCAAATTAGATTCACAGTAGGTGACCCCAAGTGTATTTTTACCCTTAAGGCAGACCTGGTAGAACTTTAATGATATTTGATAATGTGGAATTCTTTGGCTTTATAAGTGCTGAGCTCACTAAATGAGAATCAGTGATGATACATTAAAGAAGTGTTCTTCATGTTCCAGGACTGTGCGTGCACAAATAGCATTCTAATAGCTCATTCCACAGCTGTAATTTAATATATTTTAATGAGTCTTTGATCTTTGACATCTGGGGACTCCATGTATTGGAAATAGCTTATAAGCACTTTTTTATGTGAATGAAAGCCAAAAATTTCTGCAGCATATTTGCAAGGCCAGAAGTTGGTGTGTGTGAATCACTTCTGCAAGTTGCATTTAGCAGAAAAATTTGACAAAGACACAATTCTTATTGAAGTAAACAGAAAAAAACTCAGGTTTGGGAAAAGAAGTGATAAGTTAGTTGCTTGCAGTCTTTTTCTGAGAGAACATGGCACATGAACATGACGCAGTGTCATTTGTGGAGTTACAAAAAGGAGAGGCCTCTCAGACTACCTAAGATCAATGACCTCAGGCAAAAGCTTATTTTATTAATAATGTTGAGTAGTTAACATATTGAAGTCTTAAAAATATACTAATAATAACCTGTTATTTTTTTCAGGGCCCTTCTTTGTTGAGTATAACATGCTTTCCTTCCTCAGCCCTTGGCAGTAGTCACAAGAAATCTCTGGGTGCCCATGTAGCATATCGCCCTTTTCTCGTGAAGGTCTATTTTGCATTTGTTTATAATTCACATTCAAAATTTTAGACACTTTGGAATATTGAACCTTCATTTTTCCCCTCGATTGGCCACAGACCTGGACAGTATGAGATGGAACTTGCGAGAGACATTAAATATACGGCTCAGTCACTGCAGATACCAGAATTACATTGCATTTCCTCTTCCTGAAGGAGACCTTGCAGGATTCCTCTTCCATTATACTCATCCTTAATAGCTTAAACATTCATCTTAGTACTTGCTTACAGAGGTTTTTTTTGTTCTTAGTAGATAGCAGGGCATTCAATTTGCATAGAAGAGCACACTTTTTCATGATCTTGTGTTACTGCAGGATTTTTTTAGCCTTATTTAGAGCTGCAAACTATCTCTAGGGAAAAGTGTCAGGTGTTCCTACATGCTGACTCATGTGGATTTTCTTCCGTTTCATATACTGTAGTAACCATGAATCCTCACAGATATCTTAACTGACATATTCGTGTGATGGATATCCTGGTTCTAGTTCCCCTTTTTTTAATTATTATTTATTGTCTTCTACTTGATTTTAGTGTTCTTAATTTTAAGCCCTATTTCTTTCCATCTCCTTCAGCCACCCTTTTTATCATTCTACTACAAGGATCAAATCATCCCCATACAGAAATGTGGCTCAGCTAATTTTAATGCATTCTATACTGTAATGTGATTGTAATGGTTCTTTTGTATTTTCATAGCTTCTTTAAGCAATAAAAGTTTTAATCTTATGCTGACATGAAATGGGACAAGGCTTTCACTCCCTAAATATAACTGTAATTTATGGATATGCCATACTATTAATCTAAATTGAGAATGCTAATTTAAAGATGCTTTATTATGTTATAACTATCCAAAAGATTGTTCTCGATTAAAATATTATTTCTTTTCTTAAAAGCTATACAATCTGTATGAGTGATGTGATTATATTCTGATCTCATCTTCCAGGTTTGTTGTCAAAGACCAGAGCTGTGCTACACTCTTCAGTGACAATCTCTGTCACTGAGATCCTTGAAGATCTTTGTGAGAAAGAATACCAAAAGCTGTTCTTATTACTTCTAGCCACTGTTGAAATTACATTTTCAATGAATTAAGCAGATGCAGGTTAGAAGTCTCTGGTAGCTGTCTAGCAGGGAAATGAATCATAAAAAGAACGTTATGCAATTGAGACAAAGATGTGTCTGCTGTCTCTAAAAAGGTCACATACATATAGACTGTCTTTTACTTTAATCAGGGCAAAATGTTTTTATACTGCTCCATAAAATGAGAGACATTTAAAAACATTGTATCATGCTAAGTAAATGCTATGAATTTAATATCCCCTTGACTACAATAAATATTTAATGTTTCAGGATGAGAAATATGAGTTACTGACTCTATATGAGTTCTTGCTTTAAGTCAGGTTTGAGTATTTCTTGTACTCAAGTGGAATGGTAAGCTGTTCCACTGCATAGTTAATAATTCCATATTTCACTGAAAATTTCAAAATACTTGTGCTCATCTTCATGGATCTGCATATCTTTGACTCTTGATTACATTTAAAATCTTGTTTCTGTGTCCTCTGTCACCAAGGTCTATGCTTTACAGTATTCCATACTTAATGCTATCTCTTTTCCCTGCCCCTTCACATCATCCCGTTGGTTGTAAGCTCCTTTCTCACCATTGCTGTGCTTAGAAGCAGTAGCTTTTCCTTCTCTGAAGTCAAGTAGCCACCTTAGAACAGATTTTAAATAAAACAACCTCCACTGGTTACTATTTATCCTTGAAGTTCAATCTTTCTTTAAACAAAACAGATAATTCAACTAATAATTCAGTTAAATACAACTCTGTGTAAAAAATATTCTTTTCAATTTAGTTTGTAAGCTGCTTGGCTGTGAAGAAGTGATCTCGTTTTTACCTATGTCTCAAACACGATGTGTTTCTATGTCTGTGTGCGTGCCTGGTTAAGGAAGCTCAATCTATTTCATGTAAGAGAAGTGTTTCAAAATGTTTGATTAGCATCTGAAAATACTTTCATAGGAACCAGATTTCTGATACTGGAGAGCTATATATCAGACTGAGATTTTATCTAATGACTTGTAACGAAACCGATGCAAATTCAGGTTAATGTATCTCTTTCTGTAGGAAGAATGATGAACTATTGGAGTAATTTGTACAAGATACGGTGGACTTTTTATCTCTCTTGTTTGGAGACCTTTCTGAAAGATGTCTTGAGCTATTTTAAACTTCTAGTTTAAACTTCTAAACTACTTGTTTGAAGAGTGATGGTTTGGATCAACCACTGGGTGGACTTTTATATTTATTAACCTGCGGAATAGTCCTATAGAAAGAAGCAGATGGCAATACTAGGAAGTCTTATAAAATACTTAATCTTGAAGCGGGATTTTAATACATGCTGGGTCACAGTAGGACTGGCTGGGTGCAAAGTATCCACATCCTCTCCAGTTATCAATTTGATCTTCTAGAAGGTGTATGAAATGCACGTTCTCTAATTTTCTGTTACTGCCGTAGCAATGCTTTTGGCATATAAAGGAAAAGTGTAAGAGTGTGGTTGGTTTTATAGAGAAATCATGATTCAGGCTTTAAGACTCAATCTATGCTTTTTCCAGAGCTATTGTATTCCATTAAAAATATAGTATTTCTATCAGGCAGTCCAAATGTTGAACTGAATTCTTGAAAATAGATCTGCTGTGCTCTGGAAACCCGCAGAAGGTTTCTACACCAAATAAATATTGTTTGAGCTCTAAAACCAGTTTGAAAGCCATGCTTAGGTCTATGCTTAAAGGAGAGAACTATGACATAAGAATAAAACCTTTGATAAAGCAAAACCAAAGGTGCACTGGTTGGGCTGTGGCTGTTCTCAGAAGCTTTTCACCTGGCTGTACTAAATATGTTGAGTTATTTGGAACAGCCTTAGCACCTCTATCTGTGAGAGGTAAGGATGGATGCTGAAGATGCCTAAGAAAAATTAATTCACAATGGTTGAACAAAAATATTTCTAATGGTGAGCAAAAATATTTACTCAATTGTGATAATAATAATTAAAGGATACCATTACAATTATTTAATTCAAATTAAAAGCTGAATAAAAAGTCATAGGATTGAATTGTAAGTTGGCAACATAGTATTCTTTTCATTAAAATCTCAGTTCCCTTTTGAAGCATTGCATCAACATGCATTCTCTTCTTGCAAGAGCCTCTTAAAGTTGGTTATGAGAAGTGTGCATTTTAGATAATATAAATTGTGGGATGACCTCCATTAGATGTGTCATTAGTTATCAGCATAGCTGTGTTGGATTTATCATGGGTTTTGATAGTGACCATCAACTTTCTTGAGCATCTCATCTAAGCCAGTGTCAGACACAGTGTCTCTACAGGACAACACAAAGTGTCTTCTGTCTTTAGCCCTGAACTGTTAATTGCACTAGCCCCATGTTTTCCTTTGTATTCTTCTTCCCTTACCCAAGAAGCTCCATCTTGTTTGACTTTAAGGCAAATAATTCAGACAGCAGTAACTAGAAGTGTCACCGACAGCTTTTCTATCCCAAGCAAATGTTTATTATACAGTATACAGATTTTTCAGCATATCACGTACAAACTAAGCTGAAGTCAGAGTCCATACTGAAAAGCTTCATTCAGCAGTCAAATCCCTGTCGGTGTGGGAAGTAAAACAAATTCTACTGAGTTGTAGCAACACTTTTAGCAGACTAGGAATGAAAACATTTGTCACGCTGCAGAAATTAATTTAGTTACTCAATTTTCCTTAACGTTTAAATTTAAACTTTAAAAGAATCCTTTGGGCTGAGACTAAGTATGAGAAATGTCAGCCCGGTGGGAACATTTTCAAAGCTAAAAGGTAGTGACAGTGCTAAGGATGGAATTACTTCTGTAGAATATTGACTGTGACTCTGTACTATAAGTACCTTTCTTAGATGAGACTGCAGCATTTCTGTTTTGGAAATATCTTTACACTTTGAAGTCATCTTTCAATTAAGATGAATTCTCTGCTGCTTCACTGTTTGACTCTAGTTGAACAGCAGACTGGGGAAGGAAAACCTTGATTTTTAGAATGAAGGCTATCCAAATCAGTGAGGTAGGTTTTGTTTTTGGAGGAAAAACTTTATGGTCTTGACCATAAGTGTATACTTTTAATTCCCAACTAGATGATCTGGTATTGGTTCTGCTGATTTTTCATATTTCACTGTATCTAGCTAACCAAGTAATCCAGATGGCTCTGTAAAGGTTTAATGTTATTCCTGTAATTTATCATGCTTGTAATTTTTATCAATTTCATAGTAAATATAAAGAAAAGCTAAGAAACTTTTCAAGTGTGAATATAAAGGTGCATATAGCAACATATTTTAATGGAAGCATTAGTCATAGTTATTAGCTAATTTCCTAAAAATAAATATGAAACAGTTAATGTAATAACACTTTCATTTTAACATATTGTGGTTCTTAAAATAGGGGGAAGAAAAAGAAGCAGTATCTTCATGAATAGTTGAATATTTTCTACAGAGCAAATAAATAATACAGATGTACAGTATCAGAATGAGAACAGAATAAATGCTAGATTATTAGTATCAGAATAACACATGTTGACTTTGTTAATTGTTTTGCTAAAGTGTTTAATCAGATTCAGATTAAAAAAAATAAATTAGTAACATCTGTTCTTATTATGCCAAAACCATAAAGCAGGATCAATTGCATCTTAAACATTTATATAAACTTCCTGTGAGGACCAAAACCAACATCAGCACATTGAATGAAACTTTAACTCACTTTTCACTTTTTAAAGGACCACAAAAAACAACTGATCTTGTTGGAAAATGTCTTCTTCAGGCCTGCATTTGTATCATGCTATGCTCCCTGCCAGAGAAGTGGGTGAGTCTTTTATCATGTGCATGCATTTTGTGCAATCTATACACCTGGCAGCTCGAGCATTCAAACAAGCATATGCAAAGTCTCTGAACAATATTGTCTCTGGTCTCAGAGAGATTTATATCACATGATGGGACAATTCGAGCACAGATGTCTATCTAAGGAAACTTAAGTTATTTTATAACAATGGATCATAAGTGGATTTTTGCAAGTGCTAAATAGTGCTTATGCAGCATCAGATATAGGTCTTTGCTTGAATATTTCTCTGTCAATGACTTCATGGTCATACACAGCTTGAAAATCTGCAATTGTATGTAGGAATAATAATTTTCAAATTTTCTTGGTTGAAAGTTGCCCTAAACACTGATATTGGAAAAAATACTTGGGAAATGTTTCCACAGATTTCTTGAGTTTTCTGTAGGCTACAATTATCTCTGTAGGTAGAGAAGCAGGCTGTATTTGTTCATGCTCAATAGCTCAATATACTCTTTATTACATTAGGTATGTTTTACTAATTTAACATTCTAAGTACTTAATTGTCTTTATAATGGTTCAATCAGCCAGATGTCTCAGAGGTTATATTGAGAACTTGTTTGATCCCCAGCCAATGTTTACTTTCAGATTATAATGAGCAGTTAGTGAAGTACTCACCATCTGTTCGGGGGAAAAAAGAGAAATCTTCTTTCTATGAGTGGACAAGTGGGAAAATAATTTGGAAAGCTGATTATTAGTTCATGTAAGTAGATAATGGGCCAAATTTTGTTAAGAAAGAACTGAGAGAGAAAAATTCCTTCTGCTGGTGCAGACCAGCCCTGTGTATCAGGACGGGTAGAGGACCAACTGACTAGAAAATAGCTCAGCAGAATAGGTTCTAGGGCTTCTACTGGATAGCAAGTCTGAATAATTACTACATAGCAAATTCTGATTGGATATATTGATTATTTGTGGGTTTTTTTTTTTCATTGTGAGGACAATAAAACAGTGGAATGTGTAGCCCAGGGGAGTTTGACTATCTAGCCTTGGTATTCAAAACTTGGTTTGACATGGTCCTGCACAAACTGCTCTAACTTGGTCCTGCTTAGAATAGAAGTGAGACTAGCTGATGACCAAAGACCCGTTTCAATGTAAGTATTCCCCAATTCTATGATTTAGTTATGTGATACCATCCCTCCAAATTATGTCTATGTATACAACTGAACCACTGGAAAGGCTATTTTACTATGATATGAAGTGAACCCAGAACATTATTCTTTTATTGCTGCTTTGGCCTTTATAATTCCTTGAAACTGAAACATTGAAAAAAAGTAATGTGAGATTCTGTGGTAACTACATTCTTACTTCATTTGAAAGTAGGTGAATGAGACACTTGTCTTATCTGATCTTAAATTTGAAAGTTGAGAGCTTAAGTTAGAAGTCTAGTTCTTAGTGAAATAATGAACTGGAAGTCCTACAACCTGCTCTGATAATCTGTTAGAAGAATATATTTCACTTAAGCAATGTATTGAATTTAAGGGAACTAGCCACTCATGCCTACTTTTATATGATGCAAATAATTCCCCTTTTTGATCTCTGTGATCTTCAATGTGCTTTTTGTAGCGAGGGAAGAAATGTAGTGGTGGTTTTTGGATAGTATAGAAGCAATTAGAGTTGGTTTTAAAATAAACGGGGTTTTTATAGTAAAAAATACCATATATATTTAAACAGATGCCTTACCCATCTATAAAGTCTGGATTTCTATATCTTTAAAAATAAATTCAGTCCAAACTCAGACCCTGTGTGTTTTTTTTTTTTTGTATATTGTGGGATTGGAAACAGCATGATGTTTGTGTAATACACAAATGACCTAGCTGCAAGAAAAAAAATATCCTTTTTACCTGTCAGAGAGAGGTACTGGGTCAGACTTGGCTTTCGAATGTTAAAGTTGATTTATCTGTTGCCAGCATTTTAGCAGGTAGTGGTAACATAGACAGTAGATGTTTCTCAAATATCTCTCTTTTCCTAAGACTTACTTCCTTTCTTTATGAGTAGAAGTTGTTCTTGGCTTCCGAAAATTTGAAGAGAGATCATTCTCATGTTCACATGCATTTCAGCCACTTGAGTATAGAAAATACTGTTCTTTATAATCTTTCCTCTGTCGTATTGGTTGCACCATCCCTTCTTTTTAGGTTTGTACTTTCATTTTTTATTTTCTATTTTTAATTTACTCTGTGATACGTCACTACTTCTGTTTTGTGTGTTATATTTATCTGCAGTATATGATTCTGAAGTAAAATAGTGCTGCTATCATTGAGACAACAGTCTTTACAGCTGTATCAAGTTTCTAGTTTATAAGACAGTAAAGAACTTCCTTTCTGCAGAAGTGATTTTGAACATTGAGGGGAAAGGCCATTTTCAGCTCCCACATCCCACTATTTTGTCATATTGAGAAGGTTATTCAATCAATTTGTGGGCATCTTGCAGCAAGCATTGATATGTAGAAAGGAAACTACTTCAGTTGCACATCAGGATTTCTATGAATCTCTACTGCCTCTTCTTAGATTAGGTTTTATTATCATAAATCCAGACAAATCTTTTTTGAAATGGGGAAATTATTGCTGAACAGAACTTAAAAGTCAAGTGTTTCACTGCGACATATTGCTTCATAGGCTTTAAACGTTTTACAAAATTGTAAATGACAAAGTACTTGTAGATTTTTGTGTCAAACTTTCATCTAGTTTGATAGTCATAAGGTGTTAATAGAAATTATAAGTTAAGGGCAGATAAATTGAGACTGGAATATCAGGGAGAGAACAGAGCAGGAGGGTTTGCCTGCTGCTTGTGTGCTAAAAAGGGCGAGAGGAAGGAATTGTTCAGATGTTTGAGGGTTTTTTTTGTGTGTGTGTGTGGTGTTTTGTGTGGTTTTTTTTTACTGCTAAACCAGAATAATCTATAAGAAGCTGCTGTTAATCTCTAATAACTGCTCATGCACAGCATTTTATCTATAAGTAGAATTCTTGCTGGGCTTAGACTTTATGAGTTTACTCTGGTAGAGCTACAAGCACTAAAATTTTTATGGGTTCTAGAGAGAGCGACATATCCTGCTTGCAGTCACTGGCTCCTCTGGTTTCTCCTCTGACCTGAGTATTCCCACCGGATCCTCTGCCCAACAACAAGACTACCCTGCCCTCAGGGCCAGCACTGCCCTCCAAGACGCCTCTGTTACCAATTCTTCACTCAGCTCATGCAGTTGTCAAGAACCTGCCAGTCGCTGAATACCCTGGGGGAATAGTACTAGGGTGATGAGTTCTGGAAAGATGCAATACTTTTCACTCAAAAAAATTAGTGTTATAATGAGATAAAGAGTGAAGAAGTAAAAAACATGGATTTGCAATAATGAAGTAGAATGTTATACAAAGAGACTAAATAGTGAAAAACAGGATGCATGTACTGATACAATGACCTTTGTCTGTCCTACCACCTCAGGTAGTTATTATAGCTAATTAATTAGCTTCTACAAGAGGTATTCTGGCACAAATGGCCAGAACTGGGAAAACTACTTGCTCAGTTATCTACTCTTAACCTGTCTGCTCTTTTCTGTGACTACGCACTTGGGAGCCACCATGGCAATGCAGGTACTAGGTCATTTTTTTCCTTCCTACTCATTAAAGTCTCTTGATTAACAGTTTTATTTCATACCTTAATTAGTACACTTTGTCATTCAGGGTACTTTCTTCTGTAACAGCCTTGTAAATGTGCATTACCAAAAATTACATGTACTATGAGAAACATTATATACATTGCCATTGTTTTAGATTCATAATGATTCTTTTTATGTATGGTTTAAATACTGACCTGGATAAAACTGGATAATGTTAGCCATGGATACTAGGATTGTTTCCCCTTATACATGGGTAGTTTCAGATTCTTTTCTGGGATAATGTCCATCTGAATTTATACTGAAAAGGAGTGCTTCTTGAGTTGCTAGACAAGTCTACCAAACACTGCTATTTTACTTTATTATAATGTAAGTATTTATAGGATTCAACTTCTGAATAAAATTGGAGCCATCTTTGAATAGAAGTTTTAGAGACACTTCACATGACTCAATATCTCTGCTGTGCTGCATATAACCACTTTTCATAACTACATTGCCTGTGAAGACAGTTCAGGTGTTCTAAGCATATTTGTGGACAATCTACTAAAAGTAGTAGGGGGATAATCCTGTAGATCAAAGACCCAGGAGGCATTTGAGAAAATTGATACTCATTAGAGTCTAATGGTGTATTTTATGACACTATTTAGCTTTCAAAAATATGTATCCATTTTGAGAAAAAAAATAAGAAAAATATCTTAATATAAGAAAATATTCTGTCTCAGAAATAAAATAATGGGGGGGGGGGGGCGGGGAAGGTGCACCCTGGAATAATGAGACTTTACAATATTAATCTTTTTGAAGGAAGAACTAAATTCAAGTTCCCGATCTGTATTGTTTACTGAAGGGACCTACAGGTTAGGTTTTGGAGAATGGTTCAGCCATCAGTTATTGGCTGCTTCTGGCAAGTGTTTATTGACTGTTTTTGAAAGGAGAGGTCATGTCAGACCTGCTGTGGTTTATGTAAGAAAATATCTATTCACTGGAAGAAAGTTATGGAGTACCTTGGACCTGTGAGAGTATGAAAATGTTATGCTTGAGAGTGTTCAAATATAAAATGAAGTATTTTCAAAATCTCAGAAATTTTCACAAAGCTGAACTTTGGAGGGAAAAGAACAAAAGACTGGCTGGGAGATGGAATGACCTGGGATCATCTGCTTTTTAAACATTTGCATGTGGATGTTATTGCTGAAGGGATTCAATATTGAGCATGCTGTGCTGATTTCTACTCAGGTGTTGAACTAGGCAGAGGATTTACTCCCAAGTCAGGTAAGGTACCTACTCTTGAAGCTTCCTCCATCTTTTCATAGCATGGCAGTTCCAGTTCTAAGTGTAGATTTCTTAGCCTTTTTGTTTATGTAATTGGGTAATTTTCTGGAGAATATTTATTTAGAATACTAATTTCAGATGCAATATTATAGTAAGTACTCCTATGTGTATATATTGGAAGTGTGATTTGTTAGGAAGAGGATACTTTGAATGGAAAAAAAGGGGTCTTTATAAATAAAGTATTGGTAGGAAGACTCAAACAGCTATAGACAAACTACAGGTCATATTTATTAAGTGAATGATTATTTTTGAAAAAAAAAGAGAAATAATTTAGCATAGTACTATGAAATTCAATTTCAGCTTTGTATTGATGACGACAAATCTGTGAAGGACAAAAATGAATCTGATAAACACTTTTATATACCTGATAACTGAGATATTTGAAGTGACTCAGCTGAAGCAAGAGAGTGAATCAAGGACAAACCCTGTATTTTAAGCTGGGATCACTTCATAATCAGTTATTCTACAGGTACCAAGTACGTGCAGCAAGAAGCACTAAAAACATTACCTTGCATTTATCATGGTAGGAGGATGGTGTAAACTGTGAGTCATGCAGTGCCAGTACCACTTCGATGAGATCACTAAATGATTGAGTAACAAATACTTACACACCAGCATATTCTCTAGGCTTTTATTTTCTGCTGTTTGCCAATTATCACTTTGTCTTTAATAGTTTGATTCCATGATATTCATCACTCTGGCATTTCCTCTCATTTTCTTCAGTGATCTCTTAGATCCTTCAAGGATGCTATAAATTGACAAAAGCCCCCCTCTTTTTTTTTCTTTAATAGTTAATGAATGATTTTTTGTGTTTTATATCTTCACTTTTCTACTGAGTCTAATAAAACACAATCTGCGTTCATGAATTACAGTTTGTATTGAACTATTTTAATCTTTTTGATTTAGAACACAGCAAAATGTTATGAACTTTGTCTGTTACAAATCTTGAAATATTGTTTAGTTTGTACTACTGTCAGCTTAAAATGCAGTAATAGGTTAAATGTGTATCACTATCCAATTAATTTACACTTTAAGTGACAGCACAATACAGCAGCCATACATCTAATGTTTTCTCTTTAAAGAAATAATGTTTCAGCTTTATTCATCTGTGAAGAAAATGACCCAGCTTAAACCAATTAAGGTTTGTCTTTTTTGATTTCCTTAAAATCCAATTTTATACATCTAATTTAAACAAAATCCAATTTTGGAGATTGGTTGGCTTGCAAACTCCTGCTAAAAGAATGTGGATTGGTTAAGCAAATAAACTTTCTAATTTTCATATTGTTTCTTAGCCATTGAAAATCTAATTTGAAAACTCTGGGTCTTTTTCATGCCTCTTGCAGCACTTGTAGGGAGTTGCAGACTGAGAATTAACTTTGGGAGAACAGGATGCTATACAGGACAATTCCTAATATGATGATAATTTATACTCATATTTTGTAAAGTGCAAATTAAAGAATAATATTTCCCCTTATTAGGAAATAAGGGGAAAGTTTCAAGTAACCTATGAGGCCACATTTCTTGTAAGTAATCCAACTTTGAAAATGTTACATTGTTCGTGGTATTCTTATTAGCATAATTCTTATGGAACAGCAGATTAAATTGTTTCTTGTTCTCCTAAGTTATTTACAGGGAATATTTTGGGATTTTTGAGGGAAAAATATTTCTCATATTGTTCTGTAAGTGAATCCTGTCAGCCCAATTGCTGCTGACAAATGATCAGGCTACTACAACAGAGAAATAGAAAGAAGATCCAGAGCTCTTAAAAAAAGAATGAAAATAGAATTTCTATGCCATCTGTAATATTTAGCTTGGTTTGCTTTTAAAAATGTGGATATAGCCTCAAAGAAATGCTATAATTGAGGAAAAAGATGAAACATTTACTGGAGCATGTAATGATTATTTGATGCTATTGTACACCTTATAAAATAAAACCTGAGACAAGTTACTGTACATGGGGATTACATGATTAATATCTAACTAGTTATATTTGCTTTAACACATGGCTTTGGGTGTTCTATAAAAAATTTAGCTTTGTCATATTACTGAAGAGTCAGTATGGATTATATTACTTCAAATTTGCATTATCTGTAATTGGGGAGAGAATTTTATACCACCTCTGGCAAAGTATACTGATTTATAAAAGTATTTTCTTCATAGAACATAGCCATGTGTGAGCTGAATAGCAATGCAAACATATTTTAACAAACCGTGAAATCCTAAAAAGAGATTTCATCCTACGCAACAAAAAAGGCATTTCTTCTGGCATTTATTTGAACATTCCATTTTATGAGGAGCCACTGGGACAGACATTGGGGATTTGGGGTCATATTTTAACTCTGGTGCAAAATTCTGGTGTGAGTCTGTGTTTGTTTACCGACTACAAAACTATGGTAATGTTTATTTTCTATCTGACTTACAAGATTTTCAAGGCTGCCTCTTATTTTACGTTTACAAAATGAGGAGCACAACTGAACCCTGATCATGTTTGGGACCTCTACCTGCAACTCCTCTTTCCTTTGTTAAACCTTACTGTATCCCTTCTCTAACACCTTTGCATGTGTTTTCTTTTCCTCATCAAAGTTCTGATAAAAGGGATAAAGACAAATGAATTCGAGAAAAACTGAGTAACGAATTTCATGTAGAGGAACTTGGAAGAATAATTTTCTCTCTTTTATACTCAGAATTTGAACAGGAGTAAGGTTAAAGAGACTGTGGCTGAATAGAAGTTTTTTAAAGCATTTTTTTCCCTGTTTTGCCTGAAGTAGCTATATATTTGTAGTGGATGAAGATGATTTTGGCATATTTGAATTCAAGCATGTTCTCACTATATAATTTGGCACCTGTTGGCATCAGCCCAATAGCAGGTATATATGGGAATATTTATTATTTTTTTACCATGGAAGTCCCAGTTAAAAAGGAGCAGAATATCCACCCCACTTTGGAGACAATGGTCTGTTTGACACTGAGCAAGTTATTGATGGCAGGTACTGTGTTTTTATGAGAGCCTTGTTAGCAATGAATACAGCAGTTTGTTTGATTGCTTAACTTGACCTGCTTTGTTATTCTGCCTGTGGCCTGCTACAAATTATTTTACTTTATGAATTGACTATATCTAGAGCTTCTTGCATTTTTGTTTTCTCATATAAATATGTTTTAAATTAGATTCTAAATTACATTAAAGCATGCTAAGGAACTTTGTCAACATTATTAATATTCTCAGTAGACCTTTAATGCAAATATTCCCCAAGTCATCATTTATCACCAGTTACCTCCAAATAATAAAAGCAATTCCTTGTTAAATGTGTAAGAATATGTATTTTGGGAATTTATCTGTGGTAAAATAGAATGCCCTTTCATAAAATCTTGAATGTAATTATTTTGAGAAGACTAAAATGTAACATTAATTCTACAAAATAGAAGATTCTGCTCTTATGAAATAGATCTCAATATTATTATATGAAAAGAGATCAAATAAGCAAGTATTAAAACACAACATATTTTTTTCTTAGTATCCATTTTTTTTTTCAAGTATCCATCTTGGAATTAAAGGAATGTAAAAATTTCTATTTTTGCAGCCAATTCTACAGAGACTGACAAGTTGTTGTAAAAAATCTACGTTTAATTATTTTGCTTGCAGAAAAAAGAACTGCTTCCTTTTTAAATACTGGTATTATCCTGTAGCTTAAAGCTTCAGAAAATTTGAGGTTGTTTGAAGCAGTTGCAAGGTTTGTCATTTAAAGATGAGTTTAATCTGGATTGATAACACTGGTGTGTAATTTGACAATTCCTGACTCCCATGCAGTTAATGTTCTCACTTGGTAATGGATAAAAGTAAGTTTTTCTGTGTGCAATTGTATACACACAGATAGCAATGTAGTTAATACATAACTAGGAGAAATCCTCCTGTATATGAGTTTTGCCAATAACCTACCTAGCTGCTATTTTTCTTTATGAAATCAGATTTGAGACACGCTGCTTTCACAGTTTTATGCATCAGAGGAAATTATGAACCTCCAGATACTCATTCTGATTTTGCATAAAAATGAAGCCTATTGAGGTTAATCTACTTGACGTAAATATGCATTCATTATTTTGTGTTTAACATAATGCTTTTTTAAAGTGGCATCTAATTATTACCCTTGTGCAGTAGAAATACCTCTGAGGAAACGTGTGTCAGCTATTTAAGAAATATATCTGCCCATTCTTCTTTAAGAACACGCTAATTGTTCTTTGGGGCTTGAATATAAAATAATTTTTAACTTTTTACTTCATTTTTAAAGGTAATCTCTTCTGAAAAAGAAGAGAAACTGTTCTGACTGCTGTGCTGGTCATTTAAAAATGCCTCTGCTTATGAAAAATGCATAACATCAGGGATCAAGTGGTGTCTTGGTCAGATTGTACTGAGAACACTCAGAACTCTTCAGATCTGCTTAAAGAGATCCCAACACATGCCAGCATGTTAAAATCTAGTGTGTGCTACGGTGATTTTCCAGTTTACCTATAAAGTATAGTTGGAGATTAAATGAAAATGAAAAACATATAAAAATATTTCACTGTTGTTGGGCTAGTCTATGTAGTACACTTTCTTTAGTGTCTCTTCAGGATACAAATGCACATAATCAAAGAAAGCACAGGGGAACAATATCTCCATTTTGGGTTATAAGGTCAGGGCCAACACATATGTCCTGGGTTTTATAGCATGTGTTGTTTTTCCTCAATTCTATTCATTGCTCTGTTTGGCCCCCTGTCTGGTTTTGCATCTTTTCCTTCCTGTTCTATGGGAAAGTGGACAGCAGAATATATTTCTCCCTTTTATTTTGACTTTTCTTCAGTAGTAACTTCATAGAATTGGGCAGAGTTACCCTAAAAGCAATGTTTTCTGCGTGTATATAAATGCAAATGAAGCCTTGTAGCTACATAGCTTTTAACTCCTCATTATTTCAGTACATTTTCTATTTTTACTCTCTGGTATTTGCATGAATCCACAATTTCTTTTTTTTTTCTAATATCTGTGCTTCTATCATTATGATCATCTTCAAAATATTTTTCTAAGCAATATTTCATTAAGTGACAATTGCTGTTTCCAAGGTGCCCCCCTATGATTTACTAAAGTTCAGGTTTCCTGAGCATCTTTGAAGAGTTGATAGTTTGCCACAAAACCATTAAATAGTTTCACCCGTGCTGGTATATGCAGATTGGGAATATTTTGTAGTTCATTTTCTTTTGTAACACCTATTTCTTTGTCTACGCTTGGAACCACGTAGATGCTAAGATGATTAAAAGCTCTGATTCAGAGCTTTTAACTAAGATGAGTTTAATTTAACTAAAGTTAAATTAATACATGAGTTAGGATGGCATTAGGCTGCTGGCTCCAGTAATAGGAACAACAACTTTTTAAACTTAGATGTGCTGTTTTGTTTGGCTCCAGTTATCTCTGTGCTTTTCCCTGCTTGGTTTTCTAGATACATCCTCAGATGTTTTCAATTCACTCCACCTTATGAGTTTTATTTCTCAGCCCCTGTAAGGTTATGACTACATCCCCTTTTCTCCTTGCTAGTGCCCCGCAGTTCTCTCTCAGTAATCCTGTGAAATCTTAGCTAGTACTATTATATATGGCATTTTTTTTTCCTTGGAAACTATAAGCTGAACTACTGCGTTTAAAGTGACTGAAAAAACAAAAGCCGAAATTGCATACAATTCTCAAAATTATCTTTTGATATCTTAACATTTCCATATTTGCTTTCACATTCACAAGTAAATGAGTGTGACTTGTAAGACGTTTGGGTTGCATGCAAAGAGCCAGAAATACGTATCTTACTTATGTATAGTTATTCTTGGCTTAAAATAAGCATACTGTTAACCATTAGGGTTTCTAGAATCCATGTCTCTATTATGAATTTTATTGCTATGAAGCAGATGTTCTTGTGAAACACTGTTGGACTGAATCAGAGACCATTGATATCATTGGGAAACAACAGATCTTCTGTCTGTTTGCTCTTCCCCTGCTTGTGCTGAATTCAACATCCTGTGCTGTTTTATGAAAGAGTAAACAAGTGATAAATGGCTTGGACAGTTTACAGTGTCTTCTGAATTTTCTGGAGGAGTTTTCAATGTCCCATATTTACAGATGCTTTTTCCTTTGCACAGCTTATGGACATGAAGACTATTCAGGCAAAAAGATCTGCTTACACAGAAAATAAGTTTTAATAAGATGCTTTGCGGGAGAGCCCACTGCACAGATCCCATTACAAGATAGGAGCAATAGCTATTTTGGCAAGTGCAAATTCTATGAGCCAGCAAATGTACAGATAAACCAGCTTAAAGTGATTTCAGCATGTGTACAAAGCTAGTAAACTGCTTACTGTCAAATTTCACAAACTACTGCATATGCTCCTTACCTCTTTTTCATGTCAAGTTAATTTTTGACTGACCATAGAGAAAGAAGAAAAAACCAAACCCCAATCCTGTGACAGGTGAAGTTAATTAGAACACATTTTTATCCATTGAATTCACCTGTGTGCCCTGTGGCTTGATCACACTTCCCTGCACAATGCAGAACTATGATCCCTCTTCAGTTCTTTTCCACTTGCCCTCACCCACCCTGGTTTGAGCCTGCTGCTGCATCTTTACTCATTTCTCCCTGGAAGATTAAGCAACTGGTATAAGGAGATGGATTTTATATTTTTCTAGGAGTCCTAAGTGTCTCAACTACTTTGAATAATGCTTTCCTTTAGCTTCATTTTCCATTCCATGGGGCAGGGAATTAAGATCCTTTAATGGCAACAACTTGAACCTTACTTTCCTTTTCTTTCTGTCAGGTTCTGAGCTGAAGATTTAAGGGGAATCCATTGGAAGGCCTGTGTTATCTGGGAGCTTAAACGGTCTGTCATTATTCAGTGCCAGCTAGACTATTCAGGAATAGATTACTTTTTCATCGTTATTGTCATGAGGGAAAGAGCTGAACAGGGGTTGCCTTCATGCCAGTGTGTACAGTATATTGCTACACAAAAATAATTAATAGAGGACAGCTAAATTTTAGGGTAGCAAGGTTAGGGTTTCTGGGTCTTCAAAATCTTTACTGTAGATACCTGCTTCCCTGTTTTGAAGAAGAAAAGCTTGTCTGTATGAATTGCTTGTGCTTAGTCTAGCAGTCAAGTGGTTGAAGCATTTTTAGGAGAATAACTTCTTGGCCTGCTTGAAGGGATTTCAAAATGGATTTCTCTCTCCTTGAACACTAACTACTAAGCTTTGTGTTATGGCATGAAGGTGTAAAGGAAGGGATACCACCCCCTAACTTCTCTGGAGAAGCTTAGCTCTTTTGGGGAAAACAGTATGAGAGGAAGTGTGACTACAGCTTGGTGCCTTAGGGGAAATGGGATTTAGACACTGTTTTCATGACTTTTTCTGTGTTTTTGTCCAATAACTGTGAATGACCATTAATACTCAGAGAAGTTGTCTGTACAGTGATGTGAAAAGCTTGTTCCTTGACTTGTTCCCAATTTTTACATGGTTCCCTTCTCAGCTTTGAGAACTGATGATATATGACAGTATATTTCAGTTTTAACCCTGCCTGTGATAATTTCTTTGATGCTTGTTCTGCAGAAAAAATATCTCGAGATTGCAATCTTGAGAGCAACTCTTGTGTACCCACCTGAGGCTCTTGTATACCCACCTTAACAGACTCTGTTTCTTCAAGTTTCTGCTGCCCATGCTGTCTTTGCCTGGGGGAAGTAAAGGCAGATGCTTTTCCCCCCCCACCCCTTTAGTTTGAACGCACTGACTATTGCTGGTGCTGGTAAAAAGTACAGCCTGAATGTACTGTACAGCAAAGCCTAATATGCATTGCATAATAAAGTACAATGAAAATTTCAAGTATGTGGCTTTTTTTAATTCTGTTTTTGTTTGCTTGTTTGCTTTGTGTGTTTTTTTTTTTTTAATTTGAGGGGCAGGCTCCTTCTTTCTTGCAACAATTTCTCTCCTTATTTGTTTTCATTTTGGATGTGAGAAAGTGTAGAGGGAAGTGGGTATATTCTGTGTTTTCTCTCAAGTGCCAAGAGTTTGGACTAAATCTTCATTTTTCTACTTGTCTGAGAGCTCCCCTTGATCCTGGGTGTTCAGTTCTGTGCACTCTACATGCTTTCAGACAAACTAGGAGTTGTAATAGTCTGGCTGGACACGGTTCATATGCAATGCCTCTGATAATTAGCAAGATTTGACGAAAAAGGAGAATCTTGGTTATGGGAACGACCTTATTAAAAGATGTGAAAGATTTAGTTGTTTGGTTTTTTTTCTTCCCCTCCAGCACCATATATCATATTCACAGGGGTATGGTGAGATTTGACAGCTGGTGTTCTTCAGTGCTTTGCCTGTCTCATATTTGACATTGTCAGTCAGATGTGAAAATTGCCTTCCTTCTGAAAGTAAATTCACTTGATCTCGTGATTCTGTGGATCTCTTCATATTTCTAATGCAGAGATCTCTTGGCAGGACAATTTCTTTAAAAAGAATGAACTTACTAATTTTCTATGTCTGCGATTTGTTACTGTTCCTCATATGAGCTGTTTTTAAAGGAAATAATGAGATGATATATTATGAAGAATGGTAATTACTCATAGATGTCTATTGCTTGACAACTGATACAACAATAATAAAACCTAGAGTTTTCCGTAAGGAAAACAATATTAATCTGAAAGTTCTGAATTTCATATCATAAGTACTGAGTCTGCATAGGTTCTACCTTGTGGATTTTGTTTAGATCTTACAAGGCAGATATGCAGAAACTCTTTATTGGAAGTTGTCAATAAAAACAACATAGCTGATGAAGAATTTTAAGTGTTATAAAGTGCTGACATGAGGAAGAACACCTGATTATAAGGTAGCTCTGAAAAAAAACTGATTAAAGGATTGTTGTATTTAAGCCAGAGGGTTTTGGAGTGCAGCTTTGCAAATTGTCCTGCTAGAGAGCAAGGTTTATCACCGCTTTTGATTAGCAAGTTATTGCTCATTTTCAATTTCATGCACTGTTCAACACTGTTGGATAGTTCATAGAAAAACACATTATCCCCGACTGGAAAATTAATTCCTTGTGGTATCAGGTGTATAAAATTTCTAAATCTCTTGGCTTGGGACTGTCTAAACACAGGAAGGTGATTTGTTCATCTCCTCAAAATCATGAGATTTTGTTGAATGTTTTGTAATTGTATTTGAATAATTTTTTGAAGTAAAATGTAAGCTTGAACTCTTTGAGGAATGTAATTATATTTATATTTGACTTTTACTAGTAGATATTAAAGATTAAAGCCCTTTGAATAGCGTGAATTGACACTTGCAAAGTTCAAAGAAAAAGACCAAACTGGACTCAATAGGGTGTTGTACTGGACCTTCCATCGGACTCATGTTCATTACTCCCATGTAGATTACTGGGAATTAACATAATAAATTTTGATTAATGACATAATAAAATAATTAAAAAACTAAAGACATGTCTTATCACTCTGCTATCTTGTATTTTCCTGTGAGAACAAGGGAACATGACAGATATGCTGAAGACAGAATAAAGGTATCTTTTTATACGGGTTCAGGAAATGCGGTAGTTTAGCTGACTGTTTGAAATTGAGAGCTGATAGTAAAGCCTAAACAGGAATTAGCTAAAAAAGCATGATTTTTTTTTTTCCTTGTGCAAGATAAGTGTATTTTGTTTTAAATGACTCTTAATGCTGAATACTATAATATCGGTAAATTTTGTTTTCCTGTTGTATATTTTAATCTTTCTGCCTAAAGTGGAGTAAACACATGCTAGTGGCAAAATGTGCCAGCAAGCATGAGTTCTTGCACTCATACAAAAGGGTGCAAAAATTAATAGTGAATCAATTTCCCATCGTTTCCTAGAAGGCTGCTACGGTGTCATGTAGCTTGTGCTTTTGTGGGACGACAAACTGGTGTGAATTTGTAACTGTAGCTATTGGATTATCAACTGAACTCACAGGGAAAGGGACTACTTGCAAAAATTGGTGGGTTTAAAAATAAACAAAACTCATACTCATCTTAACCACTGTATTGGAACTTCACAAAAAAATATTTGGATACATATGAAATCTTCCTGCAAAGTCACTTAGTTCCATCTTCCTCCTTTATTTTTAAATAGGCAACTAAGTGTCTAAATAATTGTGGAATACTTATTTTCTTGCAGTCCCTTTCTAAAAACAGGGAGACTGAGATGCTCAGCATTGAAAAAGTAGATTGCTAACCTATAGTTTCTGCATGCAATCAGGTGCTGGGAGGTTTGTTAGAATTTAACTGTTTAGTGTTTTGGACTTTGACTTCTGGACCAAGGTAACTGTTTTCTCACTATTTTGGGCTTCTTGAATTATGTCTTTGTTATGAAGTCAGTTATGGCAACTAGCATCTGAGTTGGAACATCTTTGTTAACCTAATCTAGAGATGAGCTGTCATAGTTGTCCATATAGCAAAACTGCCTATACTTGTGTCCATCAGAACATCACAAATATTTCTTGGTGGTGATGTTTGAAATGTGTCACAGATGTTAATGCTAAGGTAGGTAAAACAGTGCTAAAGTATTCTTTGCTGTGCATTGTACAGGTTAATTCTCCAGCAGCCAACTTCAGTGTCATAACACACAGACAATATAAGTAGCCCTGCACTCCCACTTTAATTCAGTATGTGAATTGTCTGTATTGGTGCTTCTCTTTGTAGCATGAAATGTAAAAATTAAAATTTCAAAAAAACCAAAAGTAATTTATTAGCACTAGTCTTAAAAATTGCAATTTCTCTGGGTACTGAAACCAAATGTCTGTCATGTCTAATGCACTTAATAAATAACTGAAGCTAGATTTGGACACTAAGTATCAGTACATTTCTGAAAACTTGAATCTTTAGCTAAAGCAGCTTTGACCAGATGTGTGGCTTGAGTCAAGAAAAATTATTTTATTGCACAACTATTAATTGACTTCTTGAATACTTGTTATGCTTTCTTGCCAATTCTGAAAAGGTCTTGAGTACTTGCTTCTTGTTTTGTGCAATTGCATAGAGAATAAAATTATTACAGGATCACTTTCACGATTTGATGTATAAATGCATGAACTGAACCAGTAACTTTAAGAACCCAAAAAGGCAAGGTTTTTTTTGATCCTAATATGATTTAATAGAATCATAGAATGGTTAGAATTGAGAGGGATCTTAAAGATTACCTAATTCCAACTCCCTTGCCATGGGCAGGGACACCTCCGACTGGACCAGGTTGCTCAAAGTTTTGTCTATGTGTGTGCAGGCATATGCATGTATGCATACATCCTTCTTAATGTAACATAGAATTTGGAGGAACTCTGGAAATTTTTATTACCTTCTTTTTATTCTGTTTCTGTAATGAAATCTGTGACATTTATATATACAGATGACTTGTTGGGTAACCTAAAATAATGGTCTTAGGCAACTATTAAGTCTGGACATCAAAGAAAGATAGTAACTGTGTTCAAAATATTAGCTCAACCACCCATCTGCAGAAAATAGTTGCGAGCTCTGCAGTGACTCTGTGGATCTTGCTTAGTAGTGTTAGAGAAAACATTCTTCTTTCTCACTTTTTGGAATAAGTCAGTTGAAGTGCAATGGTATTAAGACTTTGACAAATTTAGGGTTGTCTTTGAGATATGTAAAAGCTGCTTGTGATGCTGCTAGATAGGTTTATGAGGATCTTGGACAAGGTTGTACAGTTCTTTTTTATTATTATTCGTATTATTCTCTTGGCCCTAAGTAATGGATTATGCATAGAAAATGTACTGGTGCTGCAACAACAAATAGATCAACTGAGAGAACACCCTTTGCCTGAAGTATCTTTAAAACTGTGGATGTGAAGCCGGATGATGAATTGAATAGTGTACTTCAAGGGACAGGTATATAGTGCCTGAATATGAAAAAGCATAAGTGCATGAGAGCATGTCACAACCAAATGTAGTGCTGGCTGCTCTCAGTGATAAAACAGTTTACTATTGTCTTTGCCACCAACGAAGTATGTCAATTTAGGGTCTGGTGCACCTTCTGCCTTATTTATTGGAGTCTGTGTACAGTATACCACTTTGCAGTGCCTATTGCTTAAAAGTAAAACCCAAAAAGTCATATTTGGCTTTATTAAAAAGTAAACATTTCCTTCAGTTGATTTTTCTCTCCCCAGAGCGCTTGAAGTCTTTGATTCCCACTCCTTTTGGTTATTTCTGAAATGTGTAAAACTTATGGTTTATTCTAACTTCAGTTTATTTGTAGCTGGAGGCCTGAGTAGTTTTCTTAGTGTAACTATTTAATGTAGACAGAACTTAATATTCCTCAGGAAACAATAGCATTATGTTTGGGTAAGGTGTAAATAAAAGCAAAGGATTATGTTTCTGGCTGCTGTTTTTTGCTGGTTTTTTGCAGTACCAAACTGATATCTGTAATTCTCCTTTCTGACCTGAATTGGGGAGTAAATAAATAAAAGCAATCTTATGCTACATAATAAATGGTCTCCTAAAATATCAGTTTATAACATTCATTACATGAGTAGGACAAAGCCTGATTTTTAGAAGATGGTGGTCCTCGCTTGACCTTGTGTAAACCATGATTCTTGCAATAAAATTCAACTTTTCCTTAGAGTACCTCAATGTAACTTTGCACTCTCTAATTTTTAGGTTTCTTTTGGGATGTTTTTTGTTTGTTTTTAATATTCTTTATTAAATCTTTTTTTTTTGTTTCTCTGTTTTTTCCCTTTCTTTGTCTCTGGGGATTAGAATGCATGGATATCAAAACACTCTATTTTCTTCATTTTGTATACTTCTCTGCTGCAACCTGCTCCTTTGCCATACTCTGCTCTTGATGTCTCATAGTTTTATCAGATGTTGCTCAGACTCTGAAATCTAAGAGCAGTAAGATAGAGTAAGCGGGCTTGTTCTTGCTTGCTGTGTGGTAATTCCATTTAAATCAGGTTAACTAACACCAGATGATGGCTCTGACAAATCACTTATTGAGAAATCATCTTTAGATTTATGCTGAAACACCAAAGGGGAAAAAAAAGGAATTTTTTTCTGATTTTTGGAAATATTTGGTACTTAACTTTTTCTGGCCTGATTCACTAGAATGTTTGAATGCTCTTAATGCCCTTTAAAGACAAACTTGGAGAAGATAGTGATGTCTGTTTTCATTCCCGTTTCTAACAGTTCACTGCTCAGGATACTTGCTTGGGGTAAAGGCAGACATTCAAATCCCTTCTCTGAGCTAAACAGTATTTTTAGGAAACTGCTAAAATACTATGTATTAATGGCCAGTGTAACTTGCGATTATTATGGGAATGTTTAGCTTCCAATGTGTGGTCAAAGGAAGTCTGAGGTGTTTTGTCTGCTGTTTTGTGTAACAACCTCTGTGTTTACTGCAGCATCTACCTTGTGATACTATGATGGCTGTGAAGACAGAAAACTGCTGCAGGGTGGTGTTTACTTTCAGACAGGCCCCAAATTAATACCGGGCATTGTTTCATCTTAAATATAGAAATCCTTTGAGATACACAGGTACATGTAAGAAGTATGGTAATTGTCCCATATGTCAAATACACCTTTCAGGGGAGTGTAGGATCCATAAGACATTGGCTGGATGAATCACCACAAAACTTAAAGATTTATTGATTCTTTTTGATCAAAGTAAATGTGTTTGTGTTACACCTAGCTTTTACTTTGATGTTTTTGGACAGTGTTTATGGGATGGAGATGATTCATCATCTGAAATACATCTGTAAGAGAACTAGCAGCACCATTGGTGGCTTTTTGAGAACTCCAAGATTTACCAAAGCGAAAGAAAACTAAGACTTACAATCTTAAAAAAAAAATAAAATAATAAATTCAAAGTATCAAATAAGTAGGAAGAATATTCTGTTATAAATGTCCAATATATTTCCAGGAAGCAAATAGTAAGATGTGGATGTGAAGAAAACCATTTGAGAATTTGTAATAATAAAATGTTTCCTAATGAATTGCTTTTTAGTTTACTGAAATAATTTGTCTGTTAATCATTGAATATATCAGGAATGAATGGTAGGAAAGAGAAAGGCAAAACTTAATTAAATATTAATAGGAGGTAAAAGCTCTAAATTCAACTATCTAGATGATGTAAACTGAGAAAGACTTAAAGGCTTGGCTTGAAATCCCTGCAAAAAAAGACTGTTTTGAAATATTACTGTCTCCAGTAATAATAATATAAGATTTATGTAAGGATTCTGAAATGCGAGATGACAACATTAGTTGTGAAGGGTGAAAGACTCAAGTACTCTCCTGTAACCATTGGCAGCAGTCAAACAATTAAGGACCTTTCAGACAGCAATTCATTGTAGTAATGAGCATAGCCTTAAAAGACAGCATTTGTGTTTGTAGATAGCTGAATTTATGACAATGATAATTATGAATATTATGCTTAGCAAATGTCTGTAAATGTGCTAGCTGAATAGCTTGGGTGAATAGTGTTCTCTCTGTGGATCACATGCACTTGTCTCTTGGCCTGAAACCTTGGTAAATAGACTGATGCGCTGCCTTTGGCAAAAAGAGGAGGGAAAAGTTCAAGTAAGTCTTTTCTAATTTTCTGGCATGGATATAGACAGGGTCTTTGGCTAGTTATGGGTCAAGAATAACCACAAGAACTCTGATACCTTATAAGAACAGGTCTTCTGTCATAGGCTTCTACTCGAGTGCTCCTTCAAGCCTTCTTCTGTCAACGCATACCTGCTGTCTTCCTTCAATAAGACCAACTTTTTTTTTCTTAAACTTAAAGAATCCATGTTCTCTTCCAGATAAGTCAAAATAAAGAATTAAAGATCATTATTTTTTGCAGCTGTGACTGGAAATCAGTCTTTGGCAATTCCTCATTCATGCTTGCAACAAGCAAATATCCTTTAGAAGTAAATGATAGTGAGTTTGAAAACTCTGGTATACATTACTTACTCATCTACTTGAAAGACTTCTATTTAGGAATATTTTCAGAAATTGCTGTTATTTTGTAATTACACAAATCATAGTGCCGTGGTTCTGTGTTGACACCAATACAGTAACTAAAGTTCTAGGTTTTATTTATTTTAGAATTTTAGTACCTTTGACATTATTCATATTAGCACTGATGGAAGAGGCTTTATAATGATTCACGAATTTCTCTGAAAAGGGAAAAAGCAATGTCATCTCTTTCCAATGTCAGATAATAACAGGTCAGATAATAACATCAACCCAAATAAAATCTTCCATAATTATCCCAAAGCTCTCTTTACCCCCCAAAAAATGTGTTATTTCGGCAGAAAGAAGATGCAGCAAAAAAAAAAAAAAGTATTTTCTCACTGCTGGAAGTATTGAAGTACATCTCTAATTTACAAGAACATTAGAACATTTGAATTTTATAGGGGAACTTGCTTGATTCAGTAGGGATCAAAACCCATAAAAATAAACAACTTGGCACATCTTCCTAATATATAAAAATAATTCATTTGAACCAAAGATTCCTATCATGAGACTACTTTCTGTCAGCATCCTAAAAAAAAAAAAATCTTTCAAAGAGAGATACAGGTTTTGATTGGATTGTTAGCATGATATTTTTTTTTATTAGCCTAGTCTGATTTGCTTGGGGATATTTTTTTTTCTCTTTCTTCTTCAACATTTCTGCAACTGGTCTACTACTGTCATCTTATTTATTAATATTTCAGTGTTTGTCTTTGGAAGAAGATAGAATCAATGGTAAAACAACATACTACATGCAACATTCAAAGGAAATACAAATAGGCTGCTTTTTTGTTTGTTTCCCACAGTTTCTAATTCCTTTACTTGGTGCCAGGAAATCTTTTTCTTCCCAGATATTAAAAACTCATTAACTTTTTGACCTTCTTAGTTTCTCTTCACTGGCCAGTGGTCCATGATGAGAACTGGAAGCTTTTGTTTACCATCTTTGAGTAGGATTCTGTTCTTTATTTTGTGGATGGCTGCAGCCTCCATCTGTTGTCAGTACCAGAATTCAGACACTTTCACCATTTCTTACCACTCACAGGCCAATTATCTCCTTCTAGTCTGCTGTTATACTTTAACTCAGAAATTTTGAGGAGGATTTCTTTGCTTCTTACCTTCAAGGTTTCCCACTACCAAATACTTAGGAAAAGCTTGGTAGTATACATAATAAAAGTTGTCTACTGTGGGAACTGATTTTTGGTTTGGTGCATTGTAAGCTTTGAGCTGTTCTAAGACATGAACCTTATCATGTTTTGGTTGTGAATATACTTTATGTGCTGTTTACGTGGTTCTGCCTTGCTGCTGCTGGAATAAAAAAACCCAATCACTACTACATCATGCTGGAACTATTCCTACGTATTGACGTTTGTCTAGGTTTGTTTATCTTTCTAACTTACCATTTTTTGTAGACAAAAACTGTAGTTGTGTATCATTGAAATGTTAGAATTTTTGTTAGAGTAAACAAGCTTGTTTTGGCTGCGTTTTCTGCAAGATGATTGCTAGATTGCTGTCAACCTTTTTGAAATTATAGTGCTAGCTAGAAGGTGTTGCAAATACTGGCTTTCTTTACTGCATGAATGGTTGACCCTGTTCATATTTTTTCTTTTTTTTTTTAAACAAAAAAATAGAATATTTTTAGGATGCATCAATCTTGGTTTATTCTTTATGCTCAATATATAGAAATATTATCTATGTATTTTTAGTTTCTGATGCAAAAAAGATATATTTCAGAGTAAAACAAAAGGATAGCAATCTGTTCCTGATTACAAATGTTATATAGACAAAAATAAATGGACAAGTAATGTTACTTCTTATAATTCTCAATACTGTAGATTTTTTTTTATATGTACTAAAAGTGTAAAATATAGCAAGAAAAATAAAATCAGGCTTCATCTTACAGAAATGATCCTGTGGCTTACAGAAGCAAAACCCAGATTTAATTGTGCTGGCATCAATATGCCAAAAACATCAGGCCAACTTATGGAGTAAGTGAATGCAGTGAATGTGAATTGTGATCAACTTGTTGCTGATCAGTCACTTTCTATTTACTCAAATATGAAATTTAATTTCTCTGTTTTGTGAGATTGAAATAGATTGAGGGTTTACCAAAACAATGTATCTTGATAAAATAATCTTTGGGATAATCAATGTCATAGCAAGAATAGTATAGTGGGAAAAGCCAAACATCAAGTGTTTGTTAGTCAGTTCCAGTGCTATTTAAGATTAAGCCTAGCTGACTTTTGAGTCTTGTTTTTTTTCCTCCCCACGTAAGCAAAGGGTTTTTTTTTTTTTATGCTGGTAGTATTTAAGCAATATTTACTGACAAATTCTTTATGCAATTTTGGAATTGGGTCATGTTCTTCCAAGGATAATGGTCATATTCTGAAGCCTGCTAATCATGGGTAACAAAGAACAGTATTAAATGTCATGCACATATGTACAATGAAAATGTTTGCATTAATTGAGGAAAGCAAATACCTGTGTGCTTTTACTAGTGATACTATTATTTGGCTTAATAGTGCCAATTTCTGCAAATAAATACAAAGATTAAATAACGAATAAATGTGCCTTCCTTGAAAGCTCAGCACTTTCCTTTAGTCTTTTCAAGGCTATGCAGATCATTTACTGGCTTCATCAATGGCTTAGCACCATATAGCTATGGAGAGACAGTTTTGGATAGTAAGTGAAGAGAATAAGGGGACTAAAATAAGCTTGGTAAGTGAGGGTAGGAAGAATGCCATCAGCTTGATTGACTCAGACTTTCTTTGGAATTTTCTCTTATGTTGGGGCCAAATTCACTGAACGCTGGTGAAAGAAGCAACCCCAGCACAACTCTTTTTATCAAAAGAAGCAAGTTCTTTATGTGCCCTCTCATGTCCTCTAGATAAGTATGAAGTAGCATTTCGTAGTAATGCATAACTGAACAGGTAATTTTACCTTTTTGAAGGTGAATATTTTATACCCATCTTTGAATAGCACTTTCAAACTAATCAGTGCTTACCATAAGTTGGTGCTTGTGCTCAGATATTTTCAAAATCAACTTTTGCAACAAAAAATATTTTTTTTTGTCTTCAGATGTGCTCCTCTTCCTGTATACCATTTGTCAGTGGAGTATCATAGCAACAAGGGGGATGTTGTTCAAATTTCATTTCTGAACCATGTAGAAATACATATTAATACAGAGATTAATATTTAAAAAATCCCACTCCTTTCTCTCCAGGAGGACTTTTACTTTGCAAAGCAAATGAGTTCTGTGTTCCAGACCCCTCTCTAAATAACATCACATTTTAAAAAGAAAAATAAAACCTGAAAATACTTGCTATTGAAAGCTTTACCCATAAAATTATCACCTGTCTTTTCTTAATTTGTAGGCTAAACTTTCCTTAGGAGCAATATTTTTTCTTTTATTGAGAGGCCACCATAACATATCTGCTTATTAAAGTAACATTTTATGCTGAAAGTGCAGGATTAGTTTAATAAAGTGAAAAAGTTTTCTTTATTAAAATGGTGAAATGTTTTGAAGACAGAATTAGCAAAAAGCATGTTACTAGAAAATGGTTTGCTCTTAATAATTTCGTTGTCTCTTAACAGAAGAGCTTAGGGCCTCAATGTCATTAACAGAAAAAACAGATTGTGCTAGAAACAATTCATTATTTTTCTGAAAGTCATTATGTTTTTAAAGGAAACATCCCTTTCACTTAAGGGGTGAAAGACGCAAGCCAAAGTATTTTCACATATCACATAATCCTG
Organism: Scolopax mira; assembly: GCA_004320125.1. NCBI lineage: Eukaryota > Metazoa > Chordata > Aves > Charadriiformes > Scolopacidae > Scolopax > Scolopax mira. Next base: position 44,791 of record BJBW01004420.1, read on the forward strand.
AGTATCTTAAAAAAAAGAACATATAGGGATAATATGCTTCATTTAAATTAACTGTATTTGATAACAGTATGAAAGAAAAATCTTATTTTTTGAGCTTGCCAGCACTTTTAGCAAGGATTTAATCTGAAATTTCAAGTAAATAATGAATTGGGAACTGATGCTACTTGTTTTTTTTTTTACACCTTAATATTGTCTTCTAATCTCTGCTGTGCAGCCAAAGCTTTATCTTCTCTGCTTCACGCAACTAGTTTCTACTGCCTATATTCAGCTGGAAAGTTCAGAGCCAATCTTCACAGTCTATTCCGTTCCTTTCTTCCTCTTACAAAAAAATACATGCTGTGACAGTGACAAATGTTTGGTGGCTCTGTTCACTGGCCAAGGAATATACCCACATCAGACTCTTCAGCGAGTCCTGTAGCTGTGCTTCTCATACGTCTGCTGCAGGGAGCCCAGATTTCAAGGGGTTCATAGGAAGGGGACCATATGCTCCTGTAGCACAACCGTTGGCTCTGGCAGTCTTGCATCCTGGCAAGAGGATGCTTATTTCTTATACTTGCTCCTGTGGTGCTGCTGCTGAGAAGAGGAATCATAGAACAGGCCATTGCAAGACAAAACTCCTTAAATTTAAGAAAAACTGTTTCATTTTACTTTGTACAGTGCTGATACTCGCAGAGCTTTTATGTAGGTTGTTACTACGTTTATGTAGTATTATGGTCATGCTTGTAAGATTTGTCTGACTTTGATTTTTCTCATCTCTGTGTAGTCATCCTCTTCCTCCTGACCATGAAGCTGGTACCTGTACTGTACAAATAATCTCTACATTGTATATGTGTATGTCTTTGTAAGACAGTGACAAGTAGCAGATGCTTAGGGAAATTGTGAAGAAAAATGATATTTTTGGAATGATGCTAGCACATTCTTCCTCTTTCTGGTGGTTAGTGGATTAGGAATTTCCTGAGTTGATTTGTGGAAGGCCAACTCTGGTGCATAATCTCCTATAGAATTGTACCTGTGAATCTATGGATCTTTCATACCTCTTATGTTTTTCGCATCCCTTGTTCCCTGTGTGCAAGGAAGCTTGTCCCTCTGCTCTTTCTTTGGTACTTGGTAATAAATCCTACCAGGAAACTAAAGAGGTTGTGAGGTCTGGACACCAATATTCTTAGGGCTAGACAGCTTTCATAGCACAGGGAGGGTCTGTCTGTAAATGTCAGACATTAGCTCCTGCCAGAACTTTTTTTTCTATGTCTAACAGGGAAGGAAACAATTAGGAATGAGTCTTTCATGGAAAAGTATCACTCCACAGAGAGTAGATTGCTGTTGTTTATGAAAGAGATGATTTTTTTTTTTTTTTTTTTTACTCCTCAGTGCCTAGAACTGATGGGAATGTCACCACCAAAGCTATGAGGAAAGGAGATTGAGAATAAAGGAAATATTCATTTGATGAAGATGGACTGTGACAATTTCAGTCCTTTTATGAGTAGAGAGAGATGATGAAAATTCCTTTTTATTGACAGTAAAGTGTTCTGAGCTTCTCCCCAGATGCAAGGCTGCCATCTTCTGTGTGGCTTTTTTTTTTTTTTTTTTTTTTTTTTCCCCTCCCTATGATATAAGGGAGGGGATATAAGTTGGCTTTGATTCAGGGTCTTCTATTTACTAAATAAGTACAATGGATTGATCAAAATGTGAGGCAGGGAGGTGGTCCTGAGAAGCATTTCTGTGTCAGGAAGAGTTTCTGGGAATTGTGTAATTCTAGGATCCTGGTAGGAAAACCTGGACAGTAAAAATAGGCCAGAAATCAGTTTTTCAGGTGCAATTAATTTTGTAATGATTAACTCCACATCCTTAATTCTTGCATTTTAATCCCAGTTGTTTCACAAAGAAAAAAAACCAACAACAACAAAAAAACAACCTAGTACAAAATGTCTTTCCATGTGATAATATTACCCAGATTTAACTTCTCTGGAAAAAAAATAGCAGGAGTTGGCTTGATAGACTGACAGTAAGGCAAAGATCTCCTACCTTAATGTGGTGAGAGTACACTGCCCAGACAGGGAGCTGATGTGTTGCTTTAGGGAAGCTGTGGAGGTAGAGATGTTTGTGTATCCTTGTGGATGAATTAAATCCACATAGAAATCACATTAATAGGCCATATCTATTAGAAAACACAGGATTATTGTTTTTTTTTTTTGATTGTTGTAGCCTGGTACCTGGTCAAATTTCATCATGAATAGTGTAACTTTAATTGCTGTCATATATTTCTTGTACTTATTTAACTCTGTGTGCTGCTTTGTTTCTTCCTCTTTGGCTTGAATTTTAGAGGGGCAGAGGACAGAAAAGTCTCAAAACACTTAGACAATTTCTGGGAATTCCATCATCCACATCTACCAGGCTGTACTTCATAATTACACAGTAGTGTATACATGTTTAACCCTGTAAGATACTTTTTGAACAATTAATAACCTTAATGACTTCTGAGCCACAGAAATGTTATATCTGTTCATGTATGCATCTGCTGGTGACGTAGGTCAACACTATCTCAGTTTCTCAGGGTTATGTCATTGTGATACAGCTCTTTTTTTACATTGCTTATTTGTGACAGGTGTCTGAATTCACCTTGAAAAAAGAATGCAAGCTGACAGAATGGGTCACTTTTCTAAAGTGGGCTGCTTCTGTTTCATTTCCAGTTTAAAATGATATGTCTGCTGCAGTTTGGGATTATCCATATTAGTGGATGTTTTAATTTTTTCTTAGTAAAACTATATCCAGCACCATGAACTCGTCTCCTGTTGAACAAGTTAATTGCCATTTCTGTCTTCAAACTGAAATAAATTACACAAATTTTAATAAATCATGAACTGCCACAATAGCAATCAGGCTAGCCCTGTCTGAAAATTCTCCCTATTGACCCCATTTTAGAGACATGACTTCTTTGTAAGTTAAGAATCATAATTTATTCAAGGAATACTCCTGGGATCCTCTGCTGAATACAAGTTCTGATGGGAAACAGTGGAAGACCGAGAATGGGAGGCTCAAAAAAAAAAAAAAAAGAAATTTAATTGGAAGAGATGTGCTGATTTTAAAAGCAATGCAGTTCATTTCAAAGGTATTTATAGGAAATATGACCATGGAGAAGGAAAGAGAAGATTTTATTCTCATTGATTAGTCAGATTGCTCAGTTGCTGTTCAAAATGTAGTAGACTTAGTGCCCATTGCTATAGCATTTCTGAAAATCAGACTCACAGTTCTGAGTTCATAAGCTCTGAATCCCATGCAGCACATTTACACACTGTCAGTTCAGAAAGCAGCTGTGTATTCTGTGTAATTCGAAATGGATATATGTCTGCAGACAGAGATAGGAATTCAGTCACGTGATGAAAGGTCTTATTGGGTCTTATTTATCTAATTCTCTTTGGAAAAACATTGATGGTTTACGAATATTTGAAGGTACTTACCCAAAGGTGCAAGACAATGGTGTGTTTTTCTGCCATTCTCATTCACTATGAGCACACGTTGTAAATGCTTCTGTGAAAGTGCAGTGTTTTTTACCAAACTCTTATGGATAATAGAGAATAACTAGAGTTCAGCTGTTTTAAATTCATAGATTATTAACATTAACTAGATCTAATAAAAAAGCTAGACATATTCCCTTTTCTCTCCATGTATATCTATGTATATAAATGCTCTATTATTTTTTGGCAGTAAGCCTTTAAAATATTTTTGTCTTATCTGCAGTAAACCAGTATGAGAAGCATTGAAGAATTTTAAAAAGTGATGGCGATACTCAATAGTGTATCATTTTTATGTATTGCCCTGGGGGTTCTCTCCTTTTTTCACAGAATCATAAAATAGTTTAGGCTGGAAGGGACCTTGAAAGGTCGCCTGGTCCAACCCCTCTGCAATGAGCTGGGACATCTTCAACTGGATCAGGTTGCTCAGAGCCCTGTACAACCTGTTCTGGAATGTTTCCAGGGATGGGGAATCTACCACCTCCCCGGGCAACCTGTTCCAGTGTTTCACCACCCTCGCAGTAAAGAATTTCTTCCTTACATCTAGTCAAAATCATCCCTCTTTTAGTTTAAAACCCTTACCCCTTGTCCTATCGCAACCAGCCCTGCTAAAAAGTTTGTCCCCATCTTTCCTGTAGGCCCCCTTTTAAATATTGAAAGGCCACAACAGAGTCACCCTGGAGCCTTCTCTTCTCCAGCATGGAAAACTCCAGCTCTCTCAGCCCATCCATGAAGGGGAGGTGCTTCAGCCCTCTCAGCATTTTTGTGGCCCTTCTCTGGAACTGCTACAACAGGTCCATGATGTTCTTGTGCTGAGGGCTCCAGAGCACCAGCACTGCAGGTAGAGCCTCATCAGAGTGGAGCAGAGAGGCTCTGGCCATGCTGCTTTTGATGCAGCCCAGGATATTGTTGGCTTTCTTTTTTCTTCCTGTGTTCCCTTCTCCCTCACCCTTGTAACGTAAATAAATACCTCAATAATTAACGAACTTCTAATATAATGTAAACCTGTGGTGGTGTATATTTTCACCAGGTTACAGGTGCTCAGGTACTGAAATGTTACAGGTACTGCTCGGGATGCAGTTCTTTTTTGACCCTTTTACTATATATATTTATTGGACACCCCACACATGTTAAAGGCAGCTTGGCAAGCCATGTGTATAAACAAAGGCAGAAAAAAGATTTCCTTAATGTGATTATATTCACAATCTTCAAGACTGTGGTATAAGATTTTTTTTTTTAAAAACCCATTTATTACTGATTTACTTTAAAACACTAGTTTTCATTGCTAAACTGCATTTGAAACAAACACATTTGTGGTTTTTATATAGGAAACCATGATAAGCTGTGAAGAAGTGGAGAGTAAGGTCTCAAAATTTACTTCTTGCTCTCACTTTCTTTTTTTCCTCACAATGCCAGTATGTGTTGGTGGAAGGACCAAAATACCTTTCAGATTTCTTGAGTTAATTTATATGTTCATTTTCTAATCATACGCATTTTCACAGCAGTTTATTTGCAAATGTCACTGCTCAAGTCTGGGTTGGCTTCTTCATTGTCTTGCACGTGCTGGTAGTTAGTGTGTCATTTGTAAAAATGATTTTGAAACTTTATATTTCATTTTACAAAGTCCTGCTTCACAGCAATGTGTTCTCTGTTTTCCTGCTAGCTGGAATCAATCTTTTCAGTTAGCCTTTTCTCTGACTGATACATTGGTTAAATTATGTATTTATTTTGATTCAGCTTCTTCTTTAGTTATGAAATGAAGCTCAGTAAAGCAAATTAGGAGAGAAAAGAACTTGCAAGATCTCATGGTATGCTTATGTGTTTTCTAAAGTCTATTGTGTTCAGCTGCTGTTATATGTGATTTCCTTGTTTAACTATTAGAGACTCAAGGTTCTCTGTTCTCTGTTATTTAAAGTTAAAGGTTTCTTGACACTTACTCCAAAGCTAAAACCTCTATAGTTTTAATAACTTTAAAGGTCCAGACTCTTTTGTCTTAATATCTCTCCATCTGTGCTAATCATTCTGTACAGTGTCCAGTAACTGACGGTTATAGAAAGCAATGCTGTCTTTTCAGTGGTTTAAGGATAAAGATTTTGCCTAGAGAAAATGTCCTCAAAGAAGCTGCAATCAGATTGGATTTGTGTTGGAAAACACACTCTCACAGGGAAAATGATTATTTCATTCCTGAGAGAGGAAGGAGAAGAAAAAAGCTATGATCTAGGTTGCTGATGAAATGGGTTTCAAAGTGAGATAATGGAATTTCTTGTTGTTGCTTTAGAGTTTTTGAAAGTCTTTTTGTGTACTGAAATATATATTTTAAATTGTCTGTTATGTAACAGCTCTCTTATTTTGCTCTGTAAGAACCAATGACTTACATCTTCTACTAAATTTTTCAGTTTTTGTCTTTGATACAGCTTATCTAGCAGATGCAAGGGGAAAAGATGCAGAAGTTTGACAGGGAGAATAATAGAAAGAGTACTTGCTGACTTGTGTTACCTATTTCTGGAACAGTTGATAAGAAAATTTCACCGTAAGCTTTGAACAGTTGCATAAAATCTGTTGTTGTTTGTCTTTCCTTCAATTTTAGGATTTCTTTCACATAAAAAAAAGAAAAAACTTTCAGAAACTACTGGATTACTAGGATTATTATTTAAAATTTTCTTTCAGATATTCTTTTTGGAAAAAAATAATGAAATTGCCCAATCTGTCCAAGACTGAAGGAAAATGCTTTACAATTTCTGTGTTATTAATGCAACGTATCTAGTCCAGCAGAGGGAGGTAGAATGCTATTCTGCTTTCTCTGTGTTTGTACTAGGGAGAGTTGTTTATCTAATCTAACTATATTTAATTTCAGTGTGATTTTTATCTTTAGAACTCTGAATTCTTTTCATAATTATTGTATTGTAGAACAGATAGACAGAGTTAGTTTCCTTTTACCTTTTCTTTCTTTTCTCTATCCTTTAGCATTAATTTTTCTATGTAAGTAATTCTCTGTGTCCCTTCACAAGAGTTATGAAACAAAAATTTTAAGGATTAGCAGGCTACAAAACTGATCCCTAATCTCTATATCTAATTCATGGCTACATGTATGCAGTATACCTGAAGAAAAAAATATACTGAGTAGAACAGCTCTGAAACAAGTACAAAGTCAAAGAAATGACATACTGATAGGTGTCTTGTATCACAAATTTGAGATTACTATATGCTCTTTCTTATGTTCAGGTGTTGTGAATTGCTGGCATTTCTTTCTGGTCTTTGCTTGGTTTTGTGTCTTGGCAAATTATTGGCTAATATAAATTGAGCCATCCTCCAAAATCCTTTACTGAAGCATTTGGATCTAGTCTTTAGTCTAAAGATACATTAGTGCTAAAGACTGAAGTTTTCAAAACTGGTATATGTACTTTACAATGTGGTTTTTTTTTTATAAATAATTTATTTCTACAAGGTATTTTGGGTTGTAGCTTGGGATGTGAGGAAGAAAATCCATACTCTTCTTACAGATGAAAAATCCTTTTGCATAATGTCTGGATGAAAAGTGTTTAGAATATAACTAAAATAATAATGAAAATGTGCTTTTGCATTTTTACTATCAAAATGAGTCAGAAATATTTTATATAGTGTTATGGAGAGAACTAATTACAGAACAGATGAGGTTAGGATGAGAAAGGGACCTCTGGAGGTCATCTGCTACACCCCCCAGCTCAGGCAGGGTCACCTGTATCAGGCTGCCCATTGCCCAGCTCTGTGTCCAGAGAGCTTTTGGATATTTCCAAGGATGCCACAACCTTTTTGGGCAACCTGTGCCAGTGTTTAGTCTCTCTCACAGTAAAAAAAGTGTTTCCTGATGTGTAGATTGAGTCTCCTGTGTTTCAGCTTGTTCTCACTGTCTCTGGTTCTGTCACTGGACACTGCTGAAAAGGACCTGGCTCTTTTGTTGTTTTAAATTTTGTTGTGGTTGGTTGTTGTTGTTTTTTTTTTTTCTTTTGTTTTGGTGTTACTGTTGGGCTTTTTAAAATTTTATTTTATTTGTCTGGTTTTTTTTTTTTTTTTTTTAATGAAGGTTTGACTAAAACAGACCTGGAGTCTCAGGTAGAAAAAAGAGTATCTTAGCAAGCATCTGAGGAAAAAGAAACTGCCTTAGAATAGCTCCTGACAGTTTTTTGGAAGCAGGTCCTTTTTGTACTATGTATACTATTTGCTCTTTTCCTCAAAATTTTATCTCCGTTTGGTCAAAGTTTGTGAGTGATGGTAGGTTCAGTTGTGAGTGGTAAGTGGAGTCTTTTGAGAAGTTGGAAATTTTCTAAAGACTGTATTTGCATTCAGGGTCATGTTGCCCTACTTCTATAGAGAATGTGTTGTAAATACAGCCTCTTCACAAAATCAGTGGGGTTTGCATCAATGTTGGGATGTTAAGTGGCATCATTCCTGGGTTTTTTGGGGTTATATAGACCCATATGTCTACATATTTGACATTTATATGAATATAATGTTTTTCTTTTGAGAAAGAAAATTTATAAGACTTTATAAATTAGGGTTTTGAATGTATGTGAAATGAAGAGGACATATGAAGGGAAGAAAAATTGGTATAGGAATGGACAGGAGATGGTCGAGGGAGTGAATTTTTCATCTTCTTGGTAGAATTGACTACAGAAAAAAGTTAAATTATTATTTGTAGCCAAAGACTGTGGAAAAACCCTCAAGCTAAAGATTAGATCTGCTCTGTCTAGAAGCCAGGGGACAAATTATGTACATCTACTTATATTTGTAATAATGCAGCTTTATAATAGTGATTAGATAATAAAGAATTTTCCCTGAAGCAGTTCTCGTTGCACTGAATTGTTTCTGCTGGTGTTACCAACTGCAAGTGCAATGAGATCTTCATTTCTCACAACTCAACCTCGAAATTTTTTAAAGTAAGGTTGTCATCCAATTAGTTTCTTAGAGTCTTAAAATATAAGTGTGTCACTATTCTTTTCTTTCTGCTTAATTTTTTTAAACTAACATATATATTGCATGTGGGGTTTTGTGTGTTCATTTTCTAAAAAAAGTCAGTTATAGAATAGAGAGAATTTCTTTAAAAGCTTTAAAAATCCCTAATACTGAAGTATTTTTTCTGGTTTCAAGTCTCTTGATTCCCAGGACATGTCAAAGGGTCAACATGAATCACAGAAAGTGAAAGATGAGCAGGCTGACTCATATGAGCAGGACTTGGATGTGTAAGAAGAAAATACAAAGACAGGAAAAAAAAAAAAATCAAAGTTGTTCAGGGAAGAGGAAAATAAGAGTTGGTGCTAAAGGCTGAGCCATCAGTCAGGGAAAAAGAGCAAGGGAATAACAGTAGATGAAAATTTGAGCAGAAGATGGCAGACTATGGCTAGAAATAAGAAGGATGGGAAGGTAAATTTGTGAGGAGAATGGTCATGAAGAAAGAAGAAAAATCCTGAACTTGAGAAGATGATGACCACAGCGTAGGTTCCCCCAGTGAACTTGAAATTAAGTGTAGGCCTCCTGAGTTTTAATAGCCTTTGCTATTAAAAGGCTGTTCATATAATCTCTGAAAGCCTCCACTTTTCCTTTTTTGGTGATTAAAACAGAGGATGTGCAAAACAGGATGCAAAGGGTAACCCAAGGCTTCTTACACTGAACAGTCTTCCATTCTCCCATGACTCAATGATTTAAACAGCTCTAAGTCTGGGACTGTAGTTGACGATGTCACTCTGAGAAAATGAGAGAGTGTTTAGTCACTTAAGCTTTGCATGATGGCATTTAAAAGAATGATGCAATAGAGTGAATTTTTGAAGCACTAAAGCAGAAATCTCCAGCAATCTAGTGCCATGCTGAATAAAGCATAAAAACTGATACTAGAGATTTTTCTCCATATGGTAGAAATAATACATTTGCTTCTTCTCTTTAGCAAGCTCACAGTCCACGGACTCATGATTTTAACCAAGGAACTGTTATCCCACCTTAAAGTAGTAACAGATTTTGTGCTCTTTTTTCCTTCATGCTTTTTTCTTTATTGCTTCAGGTGACGGTTTTCTAAAAGATAATTCCTCGTAATCAGGATTAGGCACATTTTAAAAGCAGAGTTCTTTCCCTCTTGAAGGAGCTTGTACACTGGCAGGGGGGACTGCTTGCTTCTACAGGTGCAAACCTCCCTGTTGTTTAAGGGTTTTTCTTCCGTAGAAATTCTTATTAGGATTCTTTAAACTTTAAAAATGTAGAAATTAATATGACACTGATAATCTGCCAAGTTCATTTCTTAAAATGCAAGGTCTGTTTGGTCCCTTGGTGTTTTGCTGTGATATTATTTCAGTGGTAGGTATTTTATCATGGAAAGTTTGATGTTAAGGATCTTGTAAGGACTACAGGTGGGCAGGACCATAGTCTTTGATTTACTGTTTTTCAAAGCACACTTGTTATCTGGGAAATTGGCAGCAGTGTTGAGGTAAAACCTTAAAAGTCAGGGTTATCTTCCTTTTATTTCACTACTTCCATTTCAGGAATATTAAGTGCTGATAAACCCCCTTAACTTAAAGGGTACCCAGCCATCATTCCACAGACTTGTTTCTACTGAGAATCTAAGCTGCGAGGCGTTTGCACCTACTGTCCCTTTGCAGAAGCGTGATGCTGGACCTTAAAGTTGGCCAAGTTTGTGATTCATTGTTCCAGGACGTACAGAGAAATTGACTTGAGCTGAAGCTATGGAATAAAATGCAACAAGTACAGAATCCATTCTATAACTTAGCAGAATACTTCTCAAGTTTTAATTTTGGGGAAAGGTGGTAAAAACAGGGGCATCAATCTTGCCTTAGTCTGCTCTCCTTTTTTTAAGGAGACCTACTAAGAAGGACTTTAATCCCGTTGTTATGTTACATTTCCATACATCCTATCTACATGTGGAGATTTTCTGTAGATTAAGATCTGCTCTGATCCAAAATTAAGTTACCTAGAACTGTGAGCTCTATACTCTTCTAAGTTTTCATTTATAGCCTCTTCTTACCACCTCATAATAAACAATGAAAATAAGGAGATATTATACAGTACATAAAAGATAAAATGAAATAAAGAAATGTAACATTGTTTTGCAGAACTATGGACTAAGTACAAAAACCATTGGATAATATATTCATTGAAACTCTGTGGACTATTGACAAATGAATCCTAAACCACTAGAAACATGGCCATCAATTCTTCATACCCTGATCGCTTATGTCAAAAAGCTGTTAACAATTACAGAATGTGTCACAAAGCAACATTTCCCAGGTCAAAAGGAATGAGTCATTGTCTGACCCTTGTTTAGCCTGAGTTCAATAACTTATTAGAGTTCAAATGATGGAAAAATGGTGATGAAATCATGCTTTCCAACTGCTTATGGTATAGAGGCAGTATGAATTCATTTTAAAAAGCACTTAAATATAGAAAGTCTTTGTTTAACAATAGTTCTTAAAATACTGTTTATTGAAGAGGTTAAAACTTTGGATAAAAGATGGTAGTAACATGAACAGAAGAGAAGGAACTGGAGTTTCAGAACAGTTAGAGGACATCAGACAAAGTATACATGGTGTTAGAGTTCTGTAACAAAATATATTGGCACAAAACCTTATTATGCTTTTCCAAGCAGTTGAGTGACAGGCTATAACCAAGCAATTTATCGCATTTATACTACAAGAGATAAAAAATTGACTTTTCTTTCTGCAGTAGACTGTTTTAGACTGAAGCATAAGCCTTTATGTGTCCCTGTATACACAATAGCACACAAAACCAAATTTCAGTATTTCTATATGTACAAAATCAGCCTGAACAGAAAAATTACATTAAAATGTGCTTCTGTTCATGTTCTCAAATCTGTATTCCTTAGTCTTATTGTTCTTTGAGGAAATGTTGTAGCCAAGGAAATGCAATTAATTTCCAGCCTTTTGAGGCAGGCTATCAGTTGAGGGAGCATAGTCCTTGCACAAATGTTCCATCACGCTAGACGTTGTTAAAAAATTTTCTGGGGTGGTAGTATCTGAGAATAATAAAGAAGTGCCTGGATTGAGATTTTTGCTCATGGCTGGTAGCTGAAAGTGTTGAATTCTTTCCTGGATATATTCTTATGGCACTTCATGTCTGACATTCATAGAAGAAAGGAGGAAATGTTCAATAACCATGGCACTGGACTAGGCTGTGGAGAAAGGCTGATGTGATGCAAATGAGATTGCTTCAGTTCTGGATAGGTTTTGTGTCCAGGTAGTCCAGAAAAGAGATGCTTTCACTGTTTAGAGGTACAGATATTTGTGGTAGCATTAAAAAAATTGTTTAAAAGTCTCAAACTTGAAAAAGAGATGATGCTTCATGACTTCTCAGTAACATCTTCTTAAATCTTTCCCTTGAGGTATGGCTAGATTGCATCTATTTCAGTATACCACCAGTTAGAAAAAATGCTTGCCTTTCCCTTCTCCCAAGAATATTTTGTACTGTAAGACTGACTTTTATAAGAGTTAAATTTGTTTATATTTCAATATAAATATCTGCATGAACTTTTCTAACTCCCACAACTTTAAATTTTAGGAGATGAATGAAATAATAATAATAATACCCAAAATAGAAAGGTTAATATAATTGCTCTGCTTGCAAGAATAAAGATATTTGCCCTATGAGGAGAAAAAGAAGGCAAAAGATGACTGTGTTTTTTTATCTGATTGGTTTTGTTGCACCACAATTCTTTTCCTGGGCTTTTGGCTATGGGCATTATTATTACTGTTGTTTTTAATAACTCTGTACCGTCTCCTTTTTTTCACCCATGCCTAATGGGGATAGTTTGTGTCTTCAAGACACTGTAAATATAAGACCTTGTCAACCTAAAAATTCTTATTTAGATTTAGCGATAATAGACACTTCCTGTGAATATTTGGGTATAACACATGGCAGGATTAGGTTCTAATTGCAGCAGGAGTACAGGTACTCCTACTGTAATTCTTTTATGTTTTGTTACCTTTCCACAGTGACTTAAGAGTGTGCATACTGCCCTTCTTGAAAGGTGATCATTGCTGCTTCTCCCTTCCTGATAAAGAAGGGAGTTCTTATAGTTTTTGTTTATTTTGAAATAATGGTGGTACTTTAATGCCTTGGTGTCAAAATGGTCAGGCAGATGAGTGCTTGTGGTTGCACATATTATCAACCAAACTGAATCCAGCATTTCTTTCTACCGTCCTTTACTACTTTACTCCTGCTCAGACACTGGGCTGTTTTGACAGAGGTCTGTGATGTTCTTTTCCTTGACAAGACACTGAAACAACTGAAAAGATTCTCTCTACTCTGAACTCCTTATGATACTGTATGTACAAGTGCCTCAGCAACTGCTTTTCTGTTGCAAAATGATTTTCTGATAGTTTCGCTGCATAAATGTTCAGAAAACATAAAATGTTGAAATCTATAAAACGCAGCCATGTTTTCCATTGACAACATTTCTTTTTGATAGTGTGGTAATTTGCTATACTAATTATCTACTAATCCTTTAGTGAGTAGAAAATGCCAGATTCTATTGTGATTGATATCCTTTGCTGTAGTTTTTTAGTTACTTTTACCATCAAAATGATGTGTTAGTATAATCATGTAGTCTCAGGACTTCCAGGCTTCCGTAGGATATTTTGTTTTCCTAAATGAAATGTACCCATTATTTATATGCTTTTAATCCTGTGCAGTTTAACTTTCCTTATTCATTTGATTTCCTCAGTATGTAGCAGTTGTAGCTACCATTCAGCATTTTAATGAAAAAAAAAAAATATAAAAAAAGTGGAGTGGGGGAGAGTGAAAAGAACGTTGTTTAGCCAGATACCAATTTATATACCTGAATATCTTCCATCAATCCAAATGTGTTGTTTTGTTGCTCTTCCTCCACCCCTTTAACATCAGCGTGATTGTGCTCATGATGTTTCGTAACACTCTTGCATTGCAACGTTCTGGTAATGCATGTTTAATATTATATTGATTAATACAGTTAACCAAACTTAACTGTGGTTTTGGTGACAGAAAATCGTACAAAAGAAAACAGGAGTTAGGTTCTTCAAAGGAAAAATAAGTGTTCTAAGTATAAAATGTTATCTTCTGTCAGTCCCTCTAATGGTTCTGACTCCCTTGTTCACATGTCCTTGAGCAGCCCATAGTATAATTTTAAAATACGCTCTTTCCCCTGTGAAAAATCTACCATTTCTTTTCCTAAAGATATTTTGCTCATCAGAAAAATAGATTCATGTTCACTTACTCAGGCAAAATTACTCGTAAATGAATATGAAATAGTGGACCTCTAGGAAGGAGCCATATCTTATGATACCCTTCATCAGTTGCTCAGACCTTCTAACCTGAAGATTTGTTTTACTTTATCTTGTCTTTTCCAAACAATTGATAAAAGATACTCTGTCAAAATTGTCAAGGTGAGAGGGATTCCAGGGTTAAGCAAAATGAATGAGACAGTTCTTCGGTTTATATATATTTAATATTTAGTATTTATCAGTTGTTATTTTAAGTTAGATTGGATGGGATGTATCTAAATATGCAGGAATTCAGAGTTTGAGTTTTCACAACTGATATATGATCGAATCTTGTCAGAATTTATTGTCAAAAAAGTGTATAAAATTTTGCAGAGATTAAGAAATATTAAAGCTGCACTGAACTAATTTTCTTCTCAAACCAGAGCAATAGGCCTGGGAACCATTGGCTTGTGATTATTTATTGCAGACACTCTTCTACAACTGTGGAGCTCAATTTTAATAATGATTTCCACATATACCCACCAGAATAGCCAAAGGACTGGTTTTTATTTTTATTTTTTAACCCCTTCTGACTTTTTCAGTAGACCTCGACAAACTTCGTTTAGACACTAATCTCCAGCTTGTATCAGCATTGACATTGTGTCAACCCTTTCCCCATTTTCAAAAGGAATACTAATCTCCAAAACATGAAGTCCCTCCACAAAACTGAAGGTGGCTCAAAGGTGATAACCAAATACATTTTGTAAGATCAAAATGTGAGCGAAGAGAGCAACATGAAAGGCTTGGAGCCCACTTCTGGTCATGTTTAATACATGGTGTTTTTTAAATTCCTGTTCTTCCTTGGATTTCAGTATTGATTTCCATATGTTGCCGTGGTCTCACTGTTACCACCTACATTACTAAGGACTGTTTCCGAAGGGAGAGGTGGGATCCTTCTGTTTAGGTATAGCTCTCCATCCAGCAAGGAGGATACTTTGTTGATGAAATTGTTCCATATTTCCACGTATTGCGTTTATGCAATAGATTATTATTCCCCATGACAAGTGCAAAGGAGAATGTTCTATTGAATTTTTTTCCAGAGCGCTTTTTCTGGCTTATTGACATCATTTTTCATTTCTAATTTTGCACTCAGTATGGGATAGTTTTTTAAGTTAACGGATTATCAAATCTGGGTATATAATTTATGATCTTGATATTAATAAAAATATTTAATGGGACCAAACATGGATCAAATCAACTCTCTCTGTATGTCTGTTCAGAGAACAGAATACATGATGACTAAGTTTTTTACAAGATGATGCCTGTTTGAAAATGGATTTGTGCACTTGTAAGCCTCATCACCTATGGGAATATCAGGTGTGAATGCAGCAAAAATCTTGCTGATGTAAAGATATCCCCCATGTGTGCCTCTTCCATTGGGTCAGGAAATCAGGCTGGTTTGACATCAGTGGTGTTACTCATTCGGATTAGTTTTCAACAGCTTGTTTTGTAGGTCTAAGAATCTCTCTTTAAGAAGCAATGGCCATACCAAGGAATCACCAATTGCTTTGGAGACTCAGGGGAATCTGAGTACTTGTACTCTTTATTCACACTTTCAGTTAGGTGTATCCTGATCTATCCCTCCCCCAGTGCCTTTCCCCACTGATTGCCCCCAAAATTGGTGGTGTATATTACTTGTAACTTCTCTTCAAACTGCTTACACAGTTGGCAATATTTTCTCCACTAAGGAGTCTTGTCTGTACATCTTTCTCTGTCATTTTGTAGACTAATGAAACCTCTCAAATCCTCTTTAGACTTTTCTCTGTGAGTTTGTTGAAGGCAATAACCTCGGGATTCAGAAGTGAATTTCATTAAGCTCTAGGAACCTGAAGCTATCTTGACTTTATTTAGGTATTTTATTTTCTGTTCTTTTTCTATCTGTTGTCACTGTCAGGCGGAAGCTGGCATCTGGGGTT
Source organism: Scolopax mira (assembly GCA_004320125.1). NCBI lineage: Eukaryota > Metazoa > Chordata > Aves > Charadriiformes > Scolopacidae > Scolopax > Scolopax mira. Next base: position 60,508 of record BJBW01004420.1, read on the forward strand.
TGTTGGTCTCAAAGGACATATCCACTCCCTGTGAGTCCTTTCCCCCTCCAACGTATGCACAGTTTTATTAAAAAAAAAAGTAGAGCTAAAGGTTAAAAAGATCATCTTGTTTATCATTCTATAGATTGCAGGCATGTCATCCAGATAGCCCTGTTTGGAGTCTTGTGTTTCATTAAAAGGTAAGGTGCCAGTGAGGAACAGTTTGAGTAGTGAAACTCCTAGAGATGTGGGATATACCTGCAGAGGTATTGGATCAGACATTGAAAGTATGAAGTTGCTAGTTCCCAAGGTGTGGGAAAAGGTAAAGTTCTTTTCCATGAAACAGTGAATTTTGGGAATTTAAAATCCATATGAACAACTACTTCGATATCTATTGCTTGGTGCATCTTGACATGCTCTGGCATGGGAAAAATGTATCGTCTGCTTAGTGGATTACTGTTTCTTGTATGATTTTCCTCTATTTTCTCAACTTAATAAGCATGGGAACACAAGACAAAATTAGAATTTGGTACTAAGCAATGTTTAGGACTGAGATTAATAATTTAAATTAAACGTTTAAAACTGATTAAAATCAAACACCTGGATAATTCTTATCAGTAAAATTGGCATAGATGTGTGCTGAGTATGCTTTTTAGCTTTTTTTGTGCAAAGTTTGCATGATAAGATATTGAATTTATTAGGTGGTCTTCCTCACAAATGTTCAGCACATAATTTATTTATAGGCATTTTAAAATTGGAAGCCATAAATAGCATAATGACTATCAAGAATAGGAAATATAAGATTAGCGAAAATTTCAGTAGTTCCAGAAGTTGTATTAAGGCCTGTTTTGGGACAGCAAACATATAGAAAGCTCAGATAAAAATTCTAGGAGGACTAAGAAAAGAAATCTGCTGGAACTAGAACTGGAAGTTTAGTGTGAAGCCTTGAGATTTATCAATTATTAATACAGAGTATGAGCAATGAAAAGTTCATAAGGAAACAATAAGTTTTTTTCCAGCTAGAGATTCCTTGGGGTGAACTCCTGGTGAGTCTCTAAATATTGCTGATGCTTGGAATGAAGAATGTGCTCTAACACTGAGAGATACCGTTGGGATCACAAAAAATGGCTTGGAAATGCTTTTGCTATAAGTGCTGTTTCTGATCTCGTGTGTGCTCCTGCTGGATCCAGGAGGACATGGAGCACTGGAGATCACAGAAGCTTAAACAAACCACATGTTATTATCTCTAGCACTTTGCTTACCTCATTTTCCCTCTTTTTGCATCTCTCTCTCCTAACCTTCCATGAAATTCCAAAGAGACAGAATTAATCATGAATGCTAAAACTGTGAAAACAAATGCAGACAGCAGACAGCTTATAATAATTTTTCCTCATTCATAGAATAAATATTTTCCAAAAAACCAGGGTTCAGAAGATAAACTTGATGGGGGGAACGATAGTTCAATGAGGAACATGAGTGAAAAATATTAATATATGTATAAGAAATCGACTTTAAGGTGAACTACAAGAAAGGCATAGAATGTTATTACCTGAAATTATTTTTATTTTAAAAGGTGCCCAGATGGCTTAGTCAGTGAGCCGTTTTTGGCTGTCCACTGTATTTCCAGACAACAACAGAAAATAGTATAAATTCTTCCAACAAAGTTACTATTCGTCCTTTCTTTTTGGCTCTCAAGGACTAACTTCTGTATAACTGTCTTGTATAAGTTTAAAAAAATTTCTAATGCTTACTACATTTATGAATCTATGAATTCACAGCCTCCCTGCCCTCCTACTCCCCCAAACCAACAGATCTTTGTTATACTGAATATTTCCTAGGGATTTTCAATGGAATTCCAATAGAATAAACTGAGTACTCGGTAGGTAAGCCTTTCTTGAGAAGTCTCAAATTGTCAGTGTGTTGGAAGACCTTGCTTTACTGAATCTAGTCTTTCTGAAAGTAATTTTACAAAACAAATACCACTTCTACTTTTCAATTCCCAGGGCATGCACCATCAAAATGCATAGAAAGGCTGGGTCTCCTGACTTATGCCAGGTTATACAAAACCCACTGAAGAGACTGGACGATGAAAGCAGTATTAGTCAGATTGTAAAACAAAGGATCATTAAGGAAATAATTTACAGAATGGGCATCTCTAGTCTATTACCCACAAATTGCTGCCAGGCACTCAACAGCTCTCTGTGAAAAGAAGGCAAATCACTCACATGGATTTTTAGGAGCAATTCATCTTTAGTTCTTTAACGAAATTCAGCAAACCTAGAAGGCTTTGTTGCTTAAGATGAGAAACATGAAAAATACCCAATCTTTCTTTCTCTTTTGTCCTGCATTATATTTTTTTCCGTGTGGCAATAGTTTTGCAAAATATTAAACGTTAAATTTTTGAATATGTTTAGTCTTTCACATTTGGACTGCCTAGCAAATGGTACTGATTCCTTCTTTCCAGATGTGGACAAAATGTTCAGTTATGCTGAAATGGAATAAAGAAAACTGTGACTGTGGTCCAACTTAATGAAATAGGTATAATGAGTTGGATGATGGTAAAATCCTACTTGAGCTTGGTGTCTGTTTTCTAATATGTAGTTGCAAAATGTTTTTTTTTTTCCCAAATTTTTAAGCTTGTTTTCTTTCTGCTTTTTCTTACATTCAAATTTCTAATTCAAATATCTTTTAAATAAACTCACTAGTACAGAAAATTCACAGTAATAGTTTTGTTAACCTGGAGAAAAGAAATTGAGGAAACCACTTAATTTTCTACAGTTTTGTATGTAAACAAAAAAATGCCTATTCATGTATGTGGAAGACTTGATTCATGATGCAAGTGTCTAACAATGGTGGTTTTCAGCTAGGGTAGATAATGCATACTCATATTTTACCAGATGATTTTCATGGAGCTTAGAAGAAGTTTTTCCTGAATGTGCAAATTTTAAGACTTTGCATGGCACCAAATACATATGTGAAGAAAGCTCATAAATCATGACAGCAGAGGAAGGAAGAAGTTCATATTATATGTGAGTTTTTGAAAGCATTGAGTGTGTCACAGAGTAACAAACTTTCTCAAGGTTTTCTCAGAAAAATGCATGTGTGAGCATCATGTAGTATGTACTTGGTGAATTAAGTCTTTCTAGGATATGCATATGTTCTGTGCCCAAATCTTGCTTGATTTGATGACACAGACTTGTTTGGCTTGCTCTGAATAAACATATTTGCTGGACTATGTATAGTAGTATGTAAATATATTTGAGTGCTTGAATCAGCGCATCAATTTTTTCTGCTCATTATCTCATTTTCTTGTCTCCCTTACCTTCTGAGATATATATATATATGTATTTTTTTTAAAGTTTGTTTTATTTCATTCACTATTTCATTTGCTATTTTCCAACAGCATTTAGCTACTTAGTACATGGTCTTAGAGAAGACTTAAATCATTTGACTCCAAAGTGACTGTATTAATCCCTCATTAAATTTACCTCAAAGTCTCTGAACAAATTATTTATCTGTTTTTTTCAAGATCTTTTTTTTCCAAATTTTTAAATCTGTTTCAGCACAGTTCCTGACATCTCCACTCTACTGGGAACAATACTACTGAGTTCTGTTGTTACAATAATGTGTTTCATCAAGATTTAACATAAATCAGGAAAAAAAAAATCAGTAAATTTCAGGAACAAAGCATCTGGGTTGGAGTCACTGCAAAGAAACATCTTTAGAAACACCACTGACTCATTTAATGCTGCTGCAATATCATGGTAGACAGCATACAGTACAATCACTTTGTTTTGAAATGGTTGGGAAAAAACGAAAGGCATCACTTCCCAAACCAGAGAGCTATAGAGCAGTTAATAATGGTCTTTCTCCATCAAGGTAAGACAACCAAAATCCATCATCTTTTGGAAAACTGGAAACAGCTAATTTACCTGTTGTGCCTTCAGGTACACAAGCACAGGCATCTAACAGCTGTTTGACTTGAATCTTGTTGAAGAAGAGTATGAAAGTAGACAAAGTCTCTTAACTTTTTTTTTTTTTTCTTTCCAGAGAATACTCCAATTTCTTGGAGTCTTATTTACTCTTAGTATGTCCAGGGTAAAGACTTAGGTGAATTATCTTTGCAGTCTAGTTGGGTCTCCAAAAATTGTGAAGAGTGGGATGAATGCACTTTCTGTATTTCCTGGAAAACCAAGGATCATAGTTGTACCTCATGAAATAGACCTCTGTACTTATAGAAGCTGTTACAGTTTAGCATGAGCTTAATGGCCTCGAACACATCTGTGATTTTCACTATCTGTTTAAATCAGTTCAGGATCAGGCATGCTCTGGAATGAGTGTCAACTGTATTTTTGTACTTATACGAATGTTAACCAGTCTATGCCCTTTCCATGCTCACATTTTGCAATATTTTCCTTTGTGCATCTATTAAACTGATCATTGCCTAGGTTTACAACTGGGGGGTTCTGAAAATACTAACTTGATCAGGTATGATTTCCTCCCCTCATCTTATTATCTTTCATGTTTGGGAACTTTTAAATGTAGTCTCTTGATATTTCTGTCTAGGGATAATTTGTATGAATAATTTTGTAGGTCTAGTGATCAATCAGTATTACCTACTTTCTTTTGCTTGTGATGTAGTGTGTTTTTCTTCAGATTCTGTTATATTTTGTTAAATTTTCCTGATGTTGTTATATTTTTTCTTAGATCACCTTATGCTTTCCCTTCCATGTGTTAGTCTGTGTTTTGCTCATCTCTAGATCCCAGATGAAAGGTTATACATATGCATATCCAGAACATTGAAGTCATCTCAATTTTGAAAAATGGTTGTTCTACTGATGTCAGTAAATCTTCATTGTAGGGTAGAGTAGATTAAAATACCTTTTAAAATTTTGTGGCACGGAGGTAGAATATTCTGTGGTTTTTTTTTTTGTTTTTTTCATTGATTCCATGTATGTGGCCATTCTAATAACTGGAAAATAAAGTATTTGGAGGAAGTAACTGATCTTAGTTGCTTCTGTTGATGATTTCTACCTATGTATTGAACACTTAAATAAGCAGTATGACTGTTTACTTCAAAAACTTGGAGAATACATTTCCAAATGTCTACTTGTGAATATCCACCACTGCTCCAATGGATATTTAGGGATTTTTTTTTTTTATAACTGCTTTGTCATCCTGACTGTGAGTGGATGTGGGAAAATGCAATTAGGTTGCTCTTACAGCATTTGAATAGGTAATATAAGACATAGTGGTGTGTCTTTGTGAAGACTGAGGGCACAGGCAAAACAAAATCTGCAGAGAAAGGCACCTCTGGCTACACATCTCATCTATCATATTGTATGCTTCTTTATTCTGGATATAATGGACTTTCAGATAACACTACTGTATAGAAACATTTCGAAGAAAATTGTTTTGCTGGCATCACTAATCGGCTCTCAAGAGAAATTTTTATTTTTAAACCTTGAAAATTATTTGGTAATGAACTTACCAGCTGTAAATTTAAATGAGCGAATTGCTTTGTACCAATAAATTCATACTTTTTTTTTTTAAATAAAGCGTAACTATTAACCAGTTCAAAATAGTCACAATTCATGAAGGCTCAGTGAGCCATTACATGAAGGAAGAAATGCATTTGATTTGATTTCTCCTTAACTATATTTGAAACAGTCTGGTAAAATTCACAGTAAGGTTATCTGCAGATCTAAATAAGTTTTCAGAGTATTGAGGCAGAATGTCAGTGCTTTAAAGACTACTTGTAGCAATCCCTACCCATTTAAAATAGAAGAATAAGCTTTTCTTCCTGTCTGCGTGCGTTTGGTTATATTTTCTGAACCTTCTATATTATAATAAGGCTGTTAGGAAATATTCTCCAGTATTTGAACTTGGAGTATGACTATTACCAGGTTAAAACACGATCAAAACCATATTGAGGTGTTCCCATGTGCTGCATTTTGGTGTTAATTAAAATGAGATACTCATGCAATCAGTAGTTGAATTCTGTTTCCTTCTAAATGTGCGTTTCCTACTAAGACAGAAATACTCTGTGGGCTGAATGTTTTCAGTGCTTCCTGATATTGAACTTTTATTCTACTTTTCTGGGACTAGTTCTTTAAAATAACCATTGAAAGATGGATAAACTCTATAATGTATCTTTCCCCTTTTATTTTACTGGCTAGCAGCGAAAATGAAATTGGACGTAATAATACAAATATTGCCAGTGCTCAATGTTTATAAATGGTGAGTTCTTTTTTTGTGAGGCTTATGTACATTCCAGCAATCGTAAGTCTGCATGGAGTTTTTGAGAAATGTGTGTTAAAAATAGAAAAATACATTTAGTAGTTCATTGGTTGCTTAAAATAGGGAAACATATTACAGCTTCTGCTGATGAATATGGGTAGTGCATAAAATGTCAGTTATCCAGACCATTTCACAGTCCAGCTGAACTTACCTTCCTTGAACTAATTTATTGAGAGGGGCACATTTATTTTACTATTCTGGATTTTGTTGCTTGGTCAGTTTGAAAAAAAAAATATCTGCAGTCATTGCAGTCTTTGGCATGTAATGCAGATAATAGAAGCTAATTGACAAAAATATCTGTATCAGGTCTTAGCCACCAAGTAATTTTTCTCAATTATTTCCTTGGCAAGATAAATATGTTTTTGTATGCAAAACTTGGTGTTGTATTTAATTATCTCTGTAGATACAGTACATCAATAAGATTTTAATTAAGAAGTTCTCTGGTTATCTCTTCAGCAATCTATTTTGGAATAGGATTGCAACTGCTAGGTAATGAAGACTCTGTTTGTGATATTTCAATTCTAATTTAAAGTCAATTTTCTTGTCTCAATCTTTGGCTTTCTCCTCTCCCAGAAGTTACCATCAGAAAGCTTATGACAAGTCTTTTAGATGAAGTTACTTTGACTTGTCAGTTCTGATAATGATAAACATAAACTCTTGCAGATTAGATTATAGCAACAGTGAAAGTTGTTGAAATGATATTCATGGAGGAAAAAAATCCATAGATTTATTAAATATTAAAAATATTGTCAAAATACTCGCAGATATCTTTTGTATAAAAGTAAATTAGTGCAAGGTATATTTTACTATATTTAATATATAACTACATATAAATAATAATCTTAATTAAATTTTAAAATTTTTATTAAATCATAAAGCAAAATATATGGTTAGAATATCGAGTTAAAGTTTCTGTCACTTCTATGAAATCTTTTTTAATCAGTGGTGTCACATTAAAAAAAAATACCAGGAGAACTTCACAGTAAAAAGAAATGCATCCTTTCTTTTGGTAATCAGTACTTGTGTGCTCTGTACCATACTAAATAGCAGTGAATAAAAATGATGGCCACTTTGAAAAGTGATCCAAGAACCCCAAACCAGCGATGTAGCTCTGAGGCAGTCAATAGTGTTAAAAGTACCAAGCACATGAATTTCATATCCATTTTGAATCTCTATTTATTTATACCACAGATGTGATCTGCAGTGCTCTTATAAATCCTGTTATCAGCACTACTAACAATATATCACATTGATGGGGTTGCAGTTTAAATGCTTGAATTTGTACTTCAAGTTGTGACTTTACTCAGGATAAGTTATAACCCAACTAATCCCCTCTTCTCTTTGACATCATTTTTCAAAGTCTGAATGAAAATGCTTATCTTCTTGTAACTGAACTAATGCTTGGATGGGTCAAGAAAAAATAAAAAGAAAACAGCTCAGAGTATATATCAGCTCAGGCGATGAGTTTTTATGTGGCTGAAAGATGATGAATCCAGGCAGAAGTTTTTAAAAATCAGCTTCAGTATTGTTCCTTCCATCGTCTGCTTCTCAATCTAATTTGCTTTTTGCTGCCAACAGCAGCGCTGCTGTGTTTGTTTAGACACTGTTCCCAGAAAAGCCCTACCTCCAAAACTTTTTTTTTTTTTTTTTAAACATAAAAACTTTACAAGGTAAGACAGATTGTTACAAGGGAGATCATCAACTACTGTAATTTTTCTGTAGTTCCTTGGTATCCGATCTATGTAGCAATTATTTGAAGTCAGCATGATGCGGAGTTGTAGCTCTATGTATGTGCTGGTGATTTAAGAGTGTGTGAGCCCCAGGATAATAAAACAAAACTATATATGGCTAATGAAGTATATCAAATGGGGATTAAATAGACGGCCCTACATTCTAAAGCTGCTCCTTATCCACCAGGTCACCTTCTATAAGGTCTCACAGCTGTATGCAAACTGTTTTTCTTCTCAGTTCATTATTTTACTCCAAACCTTTGCAGAGGATTAGTGCCTTTCCTGGTCTATCATGTATAGACTGAAATTTGACCATTGCTGAGAACATTCAGTAATATAATATTGTAGTGTATTTTTTTGTCAATAAACTGATATTAAATTGCTCATGATGTTAAAAAAGAACTTAAGATATTTTTTATTTAATTTTTTTTTTAGATCTTCTGGCCTTTAACTCTGTTTTACCAGTTACATCTACTGTGTGTTTCATTTCCTAAGAAAAAGACCTTTTAAGGACAATTTTCTATTCAAAAGGTTTTTTTGATCTAAATAAAATTTTCCGAGTATTTTCTTATAAAACATGTCTTGAGATAATGCTATTCTACAAAAATATCTTTTTTTCTGAGTGAAAAATCTTTGAAGTAACTGCAGTGGTGTCCCATAACTCGTTATATGGGAAAAAACCCTGTTTCTTTGCAATGAGTGGCTTCTTATAGTAATCGCCAACAGTAGTAAAACAGCTACTCTGCTTCTTATGGCAGTGTGTTACAAGATGGAAGTGTTTCTTAATTTCTTCTCACACATTTTAGTTACTGCCTGATGTTGCTGTTCCTCACAATAAATGCTTCTGTTACTAATGGAAGCACTAAAAAAAGTGAACTCAATTCTCCTGTCCAGTCTCTTAAAATTATGCATTGAATTCCTTATCATATGTCTTACGTTTTGGAAGAAGTTTACATATCTTGCTGTAATTAACATTGATCTTGTTCCTGATGCACTAAGCTCTCTGTGGAGTTCACAGTCTCTTCAGCTCTGTCCAGGGAATTAGAGGCATGCATAGTCCGATTAAATATTTATTCAGACCCTTAAGAATATATTTTCTTCTAATTCCCTTGCTACAAATTGCAGTTTAGAAGATAATATGGAAAAGATGTACCGTGAAAGAGAATTACTATATCTTTCCTGATTTGTATGCTCTGAAATCCCATGATCTAAGGATAGAATCAAGACAGAGGTTTAAGTCTTCCATTATAGATTTCCATTCTTATAAATGTTGTTGGCATAAATCGTAGAAGAACCAAATGTGAGGCAGTACTACTATATGCTATTATACATACATATGTAAAAAAACCTCTCTTGCGTTGAAGTGTGTGCTGACATGCTTATGTTGTGCAGAAATGTGCATGTAGAGAGGGAAACATGGGAATATCAATGAGCAGCCCTCAATCTGCTTGGTGGGTGTTGGTGCCAGGATTTGGAATGATGAGATGTGATACATTAAGACAACTAGAATGTAAATACTTTTTTCAAGTGGGTTTCTGTTATTTACATTAAATGCCAAAGAGAATGTTTAGAAGTAGTACATAGAACTTACTTTTCACTAAATATTTCTTAATTGCACAAAGCCAACATTTATTTTCAATCACGTAAATACAAGTATACTGCAGGTTATGCAGTAATAGAAGGAATATTACATAGATTTAGACATACCTCTAAGTGAAGCTATATCACTGCACTAATGAGGACTGTGTCTGTGTCGCCATTATAAATTCTCATTTCTGTAGAGAAAGTGAAGTCAGCACAATGGAAAAAAAGGTTAAGATGAGACAAAAGTGCTGAATGTTGCTAATTAACTTTAAGTTGTGCACTGCTTGTAAATAGAATCTGTAACTCTATGGAAGATGTCCAGGCTTCTTAGGCAGGGAGAGAGTGTGGGGGTCAGTTAGATGCCATAGGATGTGAGTCATAACAATCAACATGCTGACAACAGGATGATGTCTAACGTGCTGAATAGTAGGAGAGAAAAATTGATGCAAGATACATGCTATATTTTGGCATCCAGCTGGAGGATGAAGGGAGTTAACTCATTTTTCAGGGCAGATCCTTCTCCAGGATTTGTACATCAAGGTCCGTTACAAACCTTGGGTATCTAGGTGATGTGTATGCATCCTTTCATTTATACATTGTTTGCATTTGTGTACATTGAGTTTGCATTTTTTTCCTGTCTTAGCCTCCATGTTCTGTCAGTGTTCAAGACAGCCTTTTCTAACCACCATGGTATAGTTTGTTCTAGATGGGGAGAACTTTTTGTCTTTTAGTTACTTCCACTGAAGCTGTTTGGTTTTGCATTCAGTTTCAAGAGGACTGATGAATTGGAGTGAATGCTTGGGTCACTAAGACCTATAGATCTTTTGTGGCCACAGCCATCTCACACCACCACTTGAAATTGTTCAGCTTACATCTCAAATCTGATTAAGGTTTTTGATCAAATGACTGCTCCAACACCTCACTTGTCTGAAGCTTGCAAAATACTAAACATCCAGTCAAAGTGTATTTTGGCGAACTGGACGAAGCAGAGGAAGTGAAGAGTGGATCTCTGAATATGCTGTGTTTAAGACTTGGATTTAAAGGAGTGGAATAGCATACTCACAGGCTATAGGATCATAGGATGGTTTTGATTTTGGGATCCCAGAGGATAGGTCTGATTTTAAGAGGCATTTAGATGTTGCTGGATGTGATGCAAACCTGTGGGTGAGATATGTTCAACTCAAGTGTTCCCAGGTAACCTGCTCAAGCTGACCCTGCTTGAGCTGGGAGGATGGACCAGATGTTCTTAAGAATAACCAACCTAAATGATTTCATGATTCTTCTTCTAAACAAGTCCAGGAAGGCATTTTTTCAACATCTGTTTTAGCATGGGATGAATCTTCCTTTAGAGAGACCTGCCTCAGAATTCCTGCAAATACTAGATTAGATATCTAACTCTGAGACACATATGGTATCAGAGAAATATGCTGATTAAACATAAGTGAAGCCCTGTGAATGTTAGCACTTCTGTTTTGTGAAGGAGGGAGTCTTGCGCTTTGAGAGTGTGTCATTCCAAAGGCAAAACAAATTTGAGCTGCTATTATTTCTGCAGAGTGAAAAACTGTTTGGCTCTTCTACTTTACTTTTAACTCAGAGGGTTTTATTTTAAAATATTTTACTGGTTGCTACTTTGCAATATATGCTGCAGCCCTTGGGTAACTGAAGAATAAGAGAGAAAATTATTAGACTGAGAAATATTACTACTAGACAAAGGCAACCAGCTGGTTTAAATAAGTGTATGATGTTACTTAGGAGGCAAACTTTCATTATATGTATGATGATAACATAAGATCCATTATAGACTCGTGGGTTAATGAAGTATATGCGAATAATTCTATTACTAGGCTGCAACCCAGTAGACTGCTCAGTCCTTGCTAAAGGTAACATTACAGCAGTAAGGGCACAGATGAGTGAATTAGACAAAAGAGAGATCGACTTATGTCTTCAGTCCTTTTTTGAATCAAACTTTGAATAATGACCTATTTTACGGTTAAAAAGGACCAAATGTCTCTCTGGTCAGAATATTAAAATCTATGCCTCCTTTAGTTTCAGTGTTTCCACGTTTGATTATCTTAGGTTGTAAGGATGACATAGAGGACTGCATTGAGTAATGATAAAACAAGTACCTATTATCTCCCTGGAATGTTACATGAAGTCAGAAACATGATCTCCTGATGGATGGTTGGGTTTGGGTTTTTTAAAAGTAGTTTTCCAGGGCTAAAATAAGTCTGGCAAGTCTGGGACTAATCTTCCAAAGTTGTTACAGTATACCAGTCTCTCTCTCTAAAATTTTGTGTCTGAGTTTATTTGGCTCTTCGATAGTGAACACGTATGCTTTAAAGTAATACCAAAGGAACCTAAGAACAGAGAAACTGTCTCTATGAGCCTTACTTCTTGTGTAAGCCTTTCCTCTTCTACACACATTTTTAGACTTTCTCATCCCAGTAGATAGACAAAATGATACTAAAACCTGTCAGGAAGATTAATCCAATTGGATGATTTCTCAACCCTGTAACAGAGGGCAGTTTCTGAAAGACTAGGAAGGTGATGCTGAGATGGCTGTGCATGAACTGATTCAAATACAGAGGCTTATTATGAAAAACTTCACCAAATTGGCAGTGAATCGTAGCTTGCATTCGTGTGATAAAACTCAAAGTAATTGTGAAGTTGTACCTGATTCATGACAAATGAGAGTTGTAAGTGAATACACAGTGCTTTTAGTGATTTTACAGTCTAGTTCTTCATAGCTGTTGATACGAGGTTTCCCTACAGGCCAGTTAAAGGTCATAGAATTGTAGAATGATAGAATGGTTAGGATTGGAAGGGACCTTAAAGATGATTTAATTCTAAGCCCCCTTGCCATGGGCAGGGACACCTCTCACTAGACCAGCTTGCTCAATCCCCTTCCATCCTGGCCTTGAACACCTCCTGGGACGGGGCAGCCACAGCTTCCTGGGAAACCTGTTCCAGTGTTTCACCTCTCTCACAGGAAAGAATTTCTTCCTTGTATCTAATGTAAATCTTCCCTCCCCCAGTTTAAAAACAGTATGCCTTGTCCTATCACTACACTTCCTGATAAGGAGTCCCACCCCATATTTCCTGTAGCCCGTTTTAGGCACTAGAGGGCTGCTATAAGGTGTCCCCAGAGCCCTGTCTTCTCCGGGCTGAACAACCCCAGCTCTCTCAGGCTGTCTTCATAGGGGAAGTGCTCCATCCCTCTGATCATCTTTGTGGCCCTCCACTGGACCAGCTCCAACAAGTCCATGTCCTTCTTATGTTGGGGACTCCAAAGCTGGGCGCAGTACTCCAGATGCAGCAGAGCAGAGTAGAGGGGCAGAATCACATTCCTCAACCTGCTGGCCACACTGCTTTTGATGCAGCCCAGGATGCGGTGGCTTTCTGGGCTGCCACCACACGTTGCCAACTCATGTGGAGCTTCTCATCCACCAACACCCCCAAGTCCTCCTCCTCGGGGTTGCTCCCAATCCATTCTCCGCCCAGTCTGTGGGCATGGGATTGCCCCAACCCAGGTGCAGGACCTTATACTTGTCCTTGTAGAACTTCATGAGGTTTGCACAGTCTTTCCTCTCAAGCCTGTCCAGGCCCTTCTGGAATGGCATCCTTTCCCTCCAGCATGTCAACCGCATCACACACCCTGGTGTCATCGGCAAACTTGCTGAGGATGCACTCAATCCCACTGTCCATGTTGCCAACAAACATGTTAAACATCACTGGTCCCAGTCTCCAATTTAGAGACAAGGATGTCATGTAGTGTCATGGTTTGCACAAGTCCAGTTAAATGACGTCAGTTGCTTTTCTCTTATCTACCATCACTATAATGACATTACAGAAGGCCACCAAATTTGTCAGACACAATTTGCCTTTAGTGAAGCCATGTTGGCTGTCACCAATCACTGCCTTATTTCCATGTGCTTTAAGGAAGATAAAAGAGGAGTCATTTTCGTTTGTGATTTTTTTAAAATTATTTTTTAGTTACATCTTAACATTTATCCTCTGCAATATCCAATATAACAAAAATTGAAAAAAGATGAAACACAATAGAAGACCAATGTGAAGACATTCAGTTATTAAAATATACTTTGTAAGAGACAGAAACAATATCAAAGTTTAAGAAATCAGGACAATGAAATATATCAGAATCCAAGACTGAATTGAAACCATGAGGTGTTAATTGTTCACGTTTAGGAAAAGAAATGAACAGGAGGTAGAGGCAGGCAAAAGAAACTGATAAGGCTAGAAATAGCAATAGAATATCATAAAGGTTCTAAGTGTTTAGTTCATCATCAGGTCCTTAAAAAAGGAATATGCCTCGTATTTCAGAGGTGACTTTGAACTAAAGTCAAGTATAAATATTTTCTAGCAAAGCAATATACAGTATACCTTTGTATTTGCATTGTGATTCAATGCAAGTGTATCAAAATACTGTGATTTTTATTTTTCTGTTTCGGGGGTCTTGTTTTTAAGTTAGATGACTGCACATTTTGAAGGCAATTTGTTAGAACTGAAAGGAGCAGGAAGTATTACTAAAATGCCTTTAGCAAACAACACACAGCAGGTGAGGATAATCCGTCCATCCATTCATCATTTCAATACCATGTCTAATGGTATTGTCTAGCTCTTCAAGCTGTTTGACAAGCAAACAATATTTCAGTTTCTCAGTCTAGGCACTTTCAAAGCAAATTTTCTAACCCCATAAGCAATATCCATAGTGGAAAATCATCAGATTCAGTAACATTTCTCTTATGTTTTTGAGGTAACAAAAGTGGCAGAAAAGAGCTAGAAACATTTTTGCTGATATTTTGCAAGCAGTCATTTTAAGAAGTCCTCTTTATGTGTATATTTTTTTCTTCACAGTTTTCTCAAGAAAATAGCATATAAAAAGCATATTGTCTCCAACTTGTAATGGAAGTGTCATTGTTTTTGCTTATAGTTGAGAAAGTGACTTATTTTTGGTTTTGTGTTCCAAAGCGTAGAGAGACACGTCTACTTCATCTGAAGAACAATGACATGGTATTAGTAGAAGAATAAGTGAACCACTACAAAGGCTACTGCACTGAGTCAAAACTGTCTGCCGGTATTGATTTTTGAGGAGAGATGAGCCTTACAAATACTAGGTAATGATGTCAATTGTATTGATACAAGGTACATATGATCCAGAAAATTGACCATCAACATGAATTTAATCACACTAAAGCTCTATCCTTATTAAACTTCTAATCATCATCTGCAGCTTCCACCCTTCTCTCAGGGAGAGGAAATAGGACCCTTTGGCAATCCTATTGACAGAGGAATATGTATGTTCTCACGTGTCCCTGTAACTAAACTGGTTTTGTACACTGAAATGTTTGCTCAGCTAGAGATGAAGTTCATCCTCAATTCTGCCCACTATTTTCCTGCCCTTGTGAAAGAAATCTGTGCAATTGCGTCAGTCTATTGCAAAAAACAGGCCTTGAAACGGAGACCTTGCTCAAAAGTAGGATGAATTGTATTTGTGAAAGGTATTTGTCAAACTTCTTCATGAAAATATCCAGTGATGCAGATTCCCTAGTCTCTTCCAATATGTAATTTTCCTTACTGCTGGAAAGCTTTTTCTTAACGTTGGAAAGCTTTAAATATCCAACAAAATTTTCCTCCCTACAGTTTAATGGAAGAGCTTCTCTACTCTGATTTCTTATGCTTGGATGTCTGAAAACCACTATTAAGGTCTTATCTTCAAAGAAAGCTTAGTCTTCTGTAACTAAAATTTCCAGATCCTTTAAATCTCTTCTCACTGGTTATGTATTCTGCATCACTGATCATTCCTACTGCTCATCTGTCCTACCCCTACTTGATTCATGCCCTTCAGTTGCTGTGGCCAGACTGGAAATTGTGCTATGTTTGTGAGCCTTCAGCTGGGTGGTAAGAGAGTCATTTCACACTTTAAAATGATGTTTCTGTTTGTTTGTATGTATTTTTGCAGCCTTATGTTCTTGATTTGTGATCGCATTGTGGTTCACTGTATCTCCCCTGCTTCCACAAGGCGGGGTGTAGAGTTTTGCTTCTGTCCTTAGTAAACTGCATCTTTTTTTGGGGTACCCTCTCCCAGTGTATTTTCTGGTTTGAATCCTAATAGATCCTGTTGTCTGGTGTGGTTGCTGTTTGCAAATTTGATGCATGTACTCTTCCAGCCAAATCATTAAAGAACGTGTTGAGTTCTTCTTCACCAGAAGTGGGACAGACTCCTGCAAAACCTTACTTTGTGTGTTTCCTGATCAGACAGTGATGATTCTTCCTGGGCAATGTTCAGCTACTTCACCCTATCTTGTATGAGCTTATTATGCTAAACAAATGTCAAAAACATGCATAAAGCCAAAATACATTCCTCCCACTGCATCTGCCTCTCTACCAAATCCTCTCTCTTTCCTGCAGAAAGAAATGATATCAACTGGACAGACTTTATCTTTGATAGGGCGCATCACTGTTTTCAACCTATGTGCTTACAACTTATTTTTAGAAGGGTTTTTTGACAGTATTTTTCCAAGGATTAATATTGAGCTGGTCTATAATCTTCTTGCTCTTATACACTTTTGCTGCATTTTAAGGGTAGCCCAAGAGACTTTTTGATCTTCTGGATCCCTCTTGTCCGTTACTAGTTCTCAAATGTCAAACTGAGATTGACTCTTCTAATTCTTAGTGTTGTAGGCTGAATTTCATCAGCACTTTGAAAACAACTGAGGATCACTAGCCAACTCTATGCCCTTTATAACCTGATTCTTGTCCACTGCTGATGCAACTTAACAGCAGATTCAATCTTGAATAGATATCCGGTGAAAGCTAAAGCAGATATTGATTAATAAATAAAGGTTTCACATTCTTGATGTTGTCTGTAAATTACATTTGCTTCTCCTTTCATTTCCTGCTTGCTCCTGATGTGTTTGTGGAATAATTTTCCTGCTATCCTTTGTGTCTCTTGCTTTCTGCAGCTGATTTTGTGTAATAGCTTGTGACACTATTACAGTAGAAAGCAAGCTTTATTCAGAGATTTGTACTTCTCCTCTAGTCTGCATTCAGGCTACAGAATCCTCTGGTGGTGTGGTGCAGGCTTCCTGATGAGGCATCACTCCAGCAGCTGGAGAAGGTAGTAATCTCACAAGAGAGCATGGTATCTTGGCTTTCACCCCTTCAGTGCAGTAGAGTCCCAGTGGGGCATTCCTGTCTGCAACAGAGAAGAAAAACAAATACCTATAGCAGAAAAGAATGCTTTTTGTTTATACATATATTAAAAACAGAGAGAAAGTGAAATAAGAAAATAAACTCATGGAGAAAGATGAATTCTTGCATTTAATTGATCCCACTGAATCCATTTGTCTAGTTATTTAGAAATCTTCACTTATTGATGCCTAATGCAATAAGCATTAACTCTTCTGTGCATGCCAATACTGGTGGGGTACTTTTTATTTTCCAAGCCAATGTTGCTTCAGATAATTCTGAGCATCTCTATTAATATCTGTGAAACTCTATGAGAAATCCATTTTGGAAAAGGGATGCAAATACAATATCTTTTATGACCTCCATCAAAAATATTTTTCAACTGTATTGATTCCATTCAGTGACTTTGAATGAGCTGACAATTCGTAGCTGTAGTCACATGAATTTATGATGTGAAAATCTTAGCATGAAATTATGAATACAGTTTACTTTCTCAATATGAGTAAATGTTTATGCTTTCAGCCCTGAGATAATTTTTTATGTTAAATAAAATATATTTAATAAGCACATCAACACCTTTTTCTCTAAATGAATACAGAAATATTTTCAACATTCAACTATTGAAAATATTATCCATTTTAGCTGCTGAAAAAATGTATCCAGAAAACAATTGCATAGTGAAAGAAAGGCTTGATGCTTTAAAATTGAGCAGTATGAAATTCTCAAGACAAAATCTTTACTTGTTATATCATTCCTGGAAATTTATGAACACTGAAATGGGATAGTTTTATTCTCTATGTATTCCCAGAATGCAAAATTGGCCAAAGATAACCTGTTTATGGGAGAAGAGAAGAGATAAAATCTGATGTGTGTGTGCATACTGCTGTTTTTGGGGTGGTTTTTTTTGTACTATTGAAAGCTCTATTGTTTGTAACACTGCCTAGTACTAAAGTATTTTTCACGTTTCATCTGTCATCGAAGCAAATATATTCTTGACTTTTTCCAGTGCTTTGACTAATATAACATTCTCCTAAGAGAGATGGATTTGCTTTGAGGACCATCAGAAAATTCAGTGTTTATTTGACAAGCCTCTCTAAAGGCATTCAGTCCTGGAACTGAGAATTCTTTCATAGCTGAGAATATCAACTTAAAACATTTGGGAGAGATGTAACAGGAAAAGAGTTCATGGAGGTAATGTTTGCTTGCAGCAGAAACAGCCAGACCTGAGACAGCTTTGGATACACCTACCTGTGTTGCTAGCACTTCTGTCACAGAGACCTCTCTCAGAACTTGTTGGTAGTGAAAACATTGCACTGCACCTTTTTTTTTTTTTTTTTTTTGCTACAAGCCCTGTGAAAACTCTAGTGCAAATTCAACTTACTGCCTGTTTTTGGAGGCAAATGGAATGTTCTGTTCTCCGACACTGCCAAGCCCTAATCTTTAAACTGCCTCCTGGTGTTGCTCTCAGCAAACGCATGGTCCTTGGGAGTGCACCAGGGATGGATGGGTGGCTACTCCTTCCCCCTTCACCCCAGTGGAAGCAGGATATTGGAAGTGGGGCAGAATCCACATGAATGTTTTCAGCTTTTTGTTGCTAGCATTGCCCTTACTGCTTTGCCAAAAGCACTGACACTCATTTATTCTTAAAAAAAAGGTGTGCAGACAAAGTGGTGAGTATGCCTGTTTAAGATTTGGAATAAGAAAAAAGAAATGTTTACTGTGTAGTTTGAGTCATGTGGATAAAGCAGAGAGGATTTGGTCCTTAATAAAAAGTTACACCATAAAGCAGTGAGAGTCTCTACGCTATTTTTAACAAACCATTACAAAATAGCATTGTAAAATAAATATATTTCTGTCTCGTTAGAGACAGATTAGAGAGAGAGACTTTTCTGGTCTCTATCATCAGAATATCATCCAAGCATCTACAAAAACTATGCCTACTAATTTGTGTGGCTTCAGTACTTGCAGCAGAACCTATGTCTCACAAATGTGCTTTGAGTCACTGCAATGTAAAATTTATAGTTGTTGCTTCCTAGTCTCCTTTCTCTGGAGCTCCTGGGCAGTATAAACAGCTGGGCACGTGTGTGTGTATGAGAAAAATCTTATAAAAGAAGCGATGAGGACATAAACTGTTCAGTTGTGATTGTGGAGATTTTAATACTTGGGGTTTTTTTGGTTGGATCAAGTGTATAGTTGTATTCCACTGCCGGGTTGTGGTGTTGGATTTTTTATTTGTTGTTTATTACTTGGGATTTTTTTTTTTTTTTGGTTTCTGTTTTGTTTTGGTTTTTTTTCTTGAAAATTGTATCAGGCATTGACAGAACCCCGATTCTTTTGAACTTTTGATTCTTTGTACTGTCTAACAAATAGGCAAATTAAAAGATGAAGCTAAAAGTAATGCTAAAAAAGATGCTCAAAGACTATATAGTAATTAAATTTTAGTGAGATCCTGAGGACAAAGTAATGCCAAGTATGTTTATTTCTATACTTCAACATACATGCTCTACATCTTTGTTTGTTTAAATTGCATAAAATAGGACTAAGCAAATGAGGAACTAAAAATTAGTATCACTTTCTCCCCTTTTGGTCCTAGAAGGAAAAAAAAATATTAAAAAAGAAAAAAAAAGTGATACCTTGTTTATTTTGCCTGTAACAATGATTTTAGTTGTTCTAAATGTTCGAATAACCAAATCAATCTTGCTTAGCATTCAAATTTTGACTCAATTTAACCTTGTTAAAAAGAACAGAAGGGGAAAGCAGAGGGGGGAAAAAAATCCTCTCCCCGACTGCTCACAGAGCTTGATTTCTTCTCTCCCCAGTGCCCGTTGCCTGTAATGCTGCTGTTCAGGCTGTATTTTAAGCTCCAGCCTGCAGAGCTGCCATTCAAACTTAACATTTTCCAATGGTTACCACAGAGTGGTATCTCAGATACCTTCTGAGTTTTCCTATGCTTATCTCAAATACCTCTCAGCATGAGTAAATTATAACTTTTAATGGTGAAACTAGAGTTCAGCTCAAAAGGTGAAGCTGGTAATTTATATGAAAGTTGCTGAGTATTTTTTTGTGTTTTTTGATTGGCGCAGGCTATTTCACGTGATCAAAAGGACGATCTTTCTCAGTGGAAATGACTTTCAGAGAGTTTTGTAGAGGCGTGAGATGTATTTTAGCTGAGCAGTCTTATCCAGACAGCAAAAAAAAGAACATCTCTCTATTCATTTGAATCTGGTTATTTGTTTGAACATGATCTCCTTTTATTATCTGCTGTAGTTCTCATGTGGACATTTAATTTATTAATAAATTTAAGTATTTTCATTATCTCCCGATTTTCATATGGAAAATGTTTGTTTTACTGAAAATTGAATTTCCTGCTCATGGAATGGATTGAGGAAGGCTGTATAGTCTGCTGATGAAGGGAGATATTAAGAATATAAACCTGGAAAAAGCTTAAGCCTTCTTCATGTTCCTCTGCTCTGACTTCAGATGGGGACAGTTTTAGATTGCAGTAAGGTCCATGCTGTCATTTTCATTTCAGTTTTGTTTGTGGCTTCTTTTTTTTTTTTTTTAATAGTCTGAAGCAAAGGTCGAATGCCTTTTCATTTTGATAACATTCAGCTTGAGATTTCAGTGTTGAGATGTAAGGTAGATTCTATCCAAACACAACATAGGCATCCTTGATACTGTCATGCAATTGAGAAAGAGTTTTAAATTGCTAAATGGTTTTAGGTTGTATTAGGTGTCAGGCTCTAATGCCTTCAATCTCTGTCATGGCATTATAGGAGCAATACAAAAATATAAATTTTGGCATGGCAAGGAGTCTGCAACATCTATAGATAATTTTTTCCTATACATCATAGGTTAGTGTTTATTTGTGTCTTTACAAGCACAGGTGCTGCTTGGCACAAATGGCAGAAAAGTGCTTTCTAGAAAGGGAGCCCCAAAGAGGGCTCCAAAGAGGAATTGGGTCTATTGGCATTATTTTTCTTTGCTTTTGCCACATGCAGACTTCTTCCAAGTACAAAGCACACTTCCATTTCAGCAGAAATCAATCTTTGTTTCTGTACTAGAACAGATGAAAATATTCATAGTAGCTCAGTAAAATGATGAAAACAAATATTGCCTTTCATTTCTTGGTGATAAAGTGTGATCTAAATTAGGATCACCATTAAAAATACATAATTAGTGTAACAATCATAATTGAGAGCAACAGATGGCTTGTTACTTAAAATCCTGTTTCACAAATCAGACTGTGAGTGTTAAAAGGCACTAATTGCCACACTTTAATGTTATTTGGCTGTGAAATATGTTTAAAGTCATAATATTGTTAACAGTATTTGGAGAGATGGCTATGAATTAGGAAGAAAAGTGAAAGATATACATGTTGTTTTAAATTCACGTGCAGTTGCTTCCTGTAGTTAAACAAAGCATAGCACGTGGAATTATATGGTTGGAAGTAGGGTTGTTACTTCATGTCTTCTCCAGTAACCCACAATCTCCATTCATAATGAAATGCAGTTCTAAAGAATCATAGAATTGCCTAAGCTGAAAGGGACCTTTTAGATCATCTAGTCCAACCTTCAAATGGTTGAATTTTGTTAGAATTGCCTAAAAAGACAATCCTGGGGTTCAGTGGGCAGGTGGCACAGGACTAACACAGAATGAGCAGTGGTACTGCAGTGATGTGGTTTATCCACCAGCCACTGATCTCTCTTCTGAGAGACAGACACACCTGTATCTTGGCCAAGTGTGTCTGAGATATAGAAAAACCCAGTTTGCTTCCCTGCTCCAAAATAAGGTCATGCTCCTTCCAATGAAGCGGCACTACTGGCTTTAAAGTGTGTGTGGGTATCTTAAGGATTTCACTAGAACTTCTGTTGTGGACTGAAAAAAATTTCCTGATTTAGATGATAAATAATTATTTTCTATTCAAATGATATCAGATTTCTTTTTGCCTTTACTATAATAAATAACTGTGAGGACATTTTTTGTAAAATGGTTTAATTTATTCTTTTTAATCTTTTCCAGTTTTATGATCAAGTGTCAGTAAAACTTATGTTTTCCTTTCCAGCTTCTTTGTATCTTAACAGTATTGTTTACAGGAGCATAAAAATTATAAAACCATTAGCGTTTTTGTAAAAGTAACAGCATAGGATTTTTAAACATATATCTATACAAGTAAAAAGAACCCTAGGAAATGCTGCAATTCTCTAATTCACTATAAGTGAAGCCATAAATTTTCCATCAGAGAAGAGTTCAAGGAAAAACTTAAATTTAGCTTTTTGCAGCATGGGGTCTCAGTTTACTCTTGCAGTGTACCCAGCAGTATTCACTCTCACAGTGGGAGTTAGGGACCAGGGAGAAAATATGAAATGAAATTACAACTGCATAATTGCTAAAATCACGTAAAATAATCATTTTTCTCCCTGTTTTGTGCTTTGAATTAAGCTGCTTGGCTGTACGATTACAGAAACTGGACATCAGTAACAATTTTTTGTGTTTATAACCATGAAAAAGAATATTACAGAGTGCTCAGTAGGAGAAATATTTGAAGCTCCTATGCAGAGAAGAAAACTTTTTGCAGATAAATGCAGAATTAATTCCTCTCTGTCCCTTCTATATAATGTCTTTGATTCCCGGAGGATTGTACAAGAGAAACAAAAATCAGAACCTGGCCATAAGAATTTTCTCCCCCCTTCCCCTTCTGGTTTTGGCATCCAATTGTTCTGCATTTTGGAAAGTGGAAGATCTGATGTGTTGAAGTTGAGCTTGTTCATGTCTAAGATGTGCTTAGCCAGGTCAGTCCCGAGGAACCGAATTGTCAGTAACTGAACTGCAATTCAAACCACCATGTGAAAAATTACATGTTTTACTGTTGCTTTTACAGTTAAGAGAGGAATTTTTGTGTTCACGCAGCTCTAGTTCTCAAAGTAGGATATGTAAAATCGGGCAGAAGTTGGTGCTATTTAACCTTTGCTTTCATGCTTACTTGCTAGAGGAGTCCAAGAGCACTTGAGCGGAGCAATCGTGGGGCTGTCTGAGCCAGGGCCAGGAGAAGTCTTGACTCAATATGTGGAAGGGGTTGGGCAACAGGTTTCTTGGTGGTGGTGGTGGCAGCAAAATGCCTATTCTCCACACCAGGCTCAGGAAAAACAAGTTGTCTGCTACTGCTGCCTCTGGAAGAAGGGTAAAGAAGGTAGATCTGTGATAATTTTCCAGGGAAATTTAGTCCCATAAGCCAACTGCTGTCATTCCTGAGCCTCCTCATCCCACACTAGTGATAGCAGCAGCAAGCCCAACTTCCTAACTCCTGACTCTTCATTTTCTCCTCTTCATTTCAGCCACTCCTTCCTGGGGTAGCATGATTATGCCGCAGATAAGTCTCACTAGGTTCGGTTCAAAGTTTCCCCTAATTAAAATCCCAGGGTTTTTTTATAAACTTGCAGTATGAAAGAGGAAAATTGTTTTCAGTTTGCCTCACTTTCTCTGTTGTGCAAGATAATACTGACTGCCTGCACCCACTTTGCTGTGGGTCTGTGCAAAGTATTTTATGTGTCTTATAGAAACGCCAGAACTTAGATCTCTTCTAAGCATCTAACTGTTATTCTTTTAAAAAAAACCCTACCAATAAATAAAGCATTGGTCATTTATTGAAGATAACTGTGTTTAAAACAGAGTAAAATAATCTATTTTAACATTGGTGAGGTGGCATTTTTATTATTCCTGTGTGTTTTTTACAAAAAAAATATATTACAAAAAAATAATACCAGCAGGTGTTTTATTGGTAGAGAATCATACAGATGAAACCATTGAGTTTGGTTATTTTGCAGGTTAAAAACATATGCTAAGTGTAATTTAAATCCTATGAAAGTCGATTCACATATGGAGCCTAGTTTGATTTATAGGATATGTTCTGTAGCCGCTTTACAAAATTTGTACTAATTTTTCTTGGTTAATAGCCATATGCTCCTGCTGCATTTTAAGACTATGTGGGCTCCATCTGGTGGCTAACTGAACACCTGAAATTTCTTGTTACTGGATAATTAAGGATTCATTGTAGACTAATCAATGAGATGTCTGACTGGTAGAATGTGGGTTGAAAGAGAAAGGAGTACAGCTTTTCAGTAAATGCCTCGCTATTTACGTGACTGTTCAATGGGAGCGCCATGAATGCGTGAATGAATTCTTGTCATTTAACTGATTCTTCCAAACAAAGTGAAGAGTGACATGGTGTCTGATCACAATAAAGGCATGTACCAATAATGAAAAAAAAGAAGTGAAATGCTTATTGAAAGAATAACATCCTTTGAAGTTAGAGAAATGTTCTCATTACTGATGAAAAAATAAGTGTATCTTTTACCAGCCCAGGATATATAAATTGAAGGGTGGTGTTAGATTTGGGCTGCTGTGAAATGTAAGTGTCTGTGGAATTCCAGTCAGTAAATGGAAACGAATGTACCTATTTTTAATCTTGATATTTGGTTCTCAGGTTTTAACTCATTAGTCTGACAGTAAAGCAGGAGTTAAATTTATTAACCTTCCTTATAATGTGTTCAGAAGTGAATGATCTGCACTGATTTTATAGATTGTCCTGAAAGCCTGAGCAATTGTTCATTTAAATGTATTTCTGACAGAAAAGCAGGGGGAAACTAATGTCTTCTACTGTGTTTTCTTTGAGATGGTGAGTTCTGTATAAATCTTCAGATCAAACTCAAAAGCAGAAATTGCTACATATAAAATCGCTCACTTGAACGGTGGTAGAGTGAAAATGACAAATTTCCTCGGAAGTTTTACCTAAGTTTTTTTGGAAATAATATAAAATCTTCCTCATGGCTAAACAGTATTTTCTCAGAAGTCAGTTGTCATGTCCTTCAAGCACATGCTACAAAGGAACAAGGAAAGCAACTCCATATTAGATAATTTTAAAGCCTATTATCAAAACCAGTAGTGTAAAATAGTAGCAAGGTATAACATAGGCATTCATTAAAGTGTAAAATTCTAAGTAAGTATAAAATAGACATTCATTTTACAACTTTGAGGTCTTTCCTGCATTTGGGTACTAGCTGTCACCATTCTGTATTTGTCGGTCTGATCCTGATTGTGAAGAGTATCCAAACCAGTACAGAAAAGGTTTTGTCAGGGTTTGCTAGCACAGATTTCTCAACAATACAGGAAAGAAAAGTAAAGCTGTAGTCAGTGTGGTGGAGGATGTGACCATTGACTTAAGTACCTCTTTATTGGAAGCGTAGGGATTGATTATATGTTATGGAGTGGCTTGTATCTCTGTCAGGAGTTTTTCATAGCCGGGAATTTTTCTTTCATCAGCTAGCAGGGTCAAGGCTTTGTTTCACAGGTGAAATCTGCTGTCCAGTGTTGTACTGTTACTGCTTGTGTTATAGTGCAGCTTCTGCCATGGAATGTAGAATGATTGCTGCTATTTGAACTGTTCCAACTGTCCTAAGACTATATCCTGCTTGATGAACATTGTTCTGAGAGAGATGGTAAGATTTTTTGACAGTGTTTCCTATAGGATTTTGGCTTTTTGGTTTGGAGGCAAGATGAGGTGTCCAAGAGAGTAATTCCACTTGAAAATTAGAGGTTGTGCTTATCTCTCTTGTTGATGTTATTTCACATGAAACAAAAAATTATTTACAGAAGAGAGTGAAAGCATGGGAGAACGAACATAATAGTTAACCATAACCATAACAGTTATATCTGTGGATGGATATAAGCTGTAAAAGTGGTTTGCTAACATTAGAGGGCTAATATATCTATCAAACACATAGGTATGGCCCCAGAAGATTGATTATTCATCAGCTTTACCTTACAAATGGCCATTGGACTGAGAGACAGCAATTCTGTCTCTTATCTCAGCTGTTAACAATACCGAAGACTTTGAAGTAAATTAATATGCATTTTTAATGTGGATACATATTTGCACTTTGATGTTCAGCATTTCAGCACTTAACTTCAAGCAGGTTTTTAAAAGTATTCAACATTGTGTTTATTTTTATTCATATGGGTAAGCTGGTGTTTGCAAACTTTTTTAGCAAAAAGATGTCAAAAAGTGTTATTTTGATACGGGAATGGCAACATGCCTCAGAAATCATGGACGGTTTATTCAGGTGTGTCTATGTAAGAAAGCAGGCATTTGTCCTCATTCCACCCTCCCTCTGTCCCCCTCTTTTCTCCCTGTAGAATCACAGAAAGGTTGTTTCTATGGTAATGTGAAAAACAAATTAAACAGTAAGGCAGTTTCTGAATCTAGACATGTTACCCCCAACATCAAATTAGAGATTCCTAACTTTATTCCTGTGTGTAGATCTGGTTTACATGAGGAACGTGGCCTTAAGGATCTAATTTTTGTTCTTTGTATATTTAATCAGTGTCTCAATCACTCGCTATCTTGGTGTGGCTTTCTGTTTTCAAGTAGAGAGTCTTCTTTCTACGCATAATGTGTCACCTCATTAGTTTCTTATGGAAACTCTTGCAGCACAAATAGTAAATGGTTGTGAGAACATGTATTTTGTGTGCAATAAATCTGATTTTAAAGTCTTTTAAATATTGGCTCATGCTGTAAGGATTCAGTGAGACTTGAGACAATATGGGATAATTCTGATGCAAATAATTAAATAAAATGCACATCTTATTTACATAGGAATCCTGTTCGGTCTCAGGTATAATGATTCAGACTCATTATTGCATTCTGAGTAGATGTTTAAAGGGCAAAAAAAAAAAAGCTGAAAAACCTCTGGAAAGAACTGGAATACAGTTAATTTTGGATCTCTCCTTTCTGAAGTTCTGTAGTGTAGTTAATGCTTTCTGAATTCCAATAGAAATTGTCCCTGCTGAGAGTGAAATTGGTGGCAAATGTAGAATACATTATGTGTTGTTTTTTCTTGTTTTCCTTCTTTGCTGATGTGCAGGAATATTTAGCACATATAAGAAAAAAACCTGGTCTATCTGATGCAGATGTGCAGTTGTATGCAATGAAGACTCCAGTTAAATAAGTAAGTGGTAGGAAGTGTTTTATTTGCCCTGTGTATTAAGATCTATTCTACAATCACAGTTCTTAAACATAAATCAATCACTTTTCCCATACTAAGGAAATATGTGCTTGCAAAGTACATAAAAACAATGCAAATCAATGATTTTTAAAGTATATATGTTATGGAAACAATGTCAATATGGGCTCCTCCTCCAACCCCCAAATGGACCTGAGAATTACTAAACTACCACTGATCTTCTGCTTTTTGAAAGTGGTGTGGTTACCAG
Organism: Scolopax mira; assembly: GCA_004320125.1. Taxonomy (NCBI): domain Eukaryota; kingdom Metazoa; phylum Chordata; class Aves; order Charadriiformes; family Scolopacidae; genus Scolopax; species Scolopax mira. The sequence continues at coordinate 87,579 of BJBW01004420.1, forward strand.
ACACTTTCACTTTTCATGTGCCCGGCTTGAAAGCCCTTGTAGAGTCAGGTTTGATAAGGTTGTCTGCTCAGCATTCTCTGAAGGTAAGATCCACTTACATACTCTCAAATTGCTCACTGAATTGGCCAAAATGACTAGTCAGCTCTTAAATGTGATGGCCACGGCCTTGTGCTTTATTTGAAGTTAGGCCAAATACCAGTAGGAAGTGAATGAAATTTTTCTGAACAAAGTATTTTGGCTGATGTGCCAATTCCTCTGTCAGTCTGTCAGAGAGCAAGCTGTTAAACTATTGAAGCTTCAGGCTTTTTCATTTGGAAAAAGGCTGGAGTACTTGATGCAATCATCAAGGCACTTTATGCCTAGTAGGGAAGGTTTTCCTTTTAGAAGACTCAAGAAGCCTAGGAAAAGAATAAAATTAGAAAAAGAAACTCAAATAGCATGTAGAGCACAGCTGACAGGCACATAATGATGGTTAAATTATAAAAAACCCTTCTACTTTAAATACTCATCACAACGGGTGTTTCCAAGACTTCCCTTAAGAGGAAGGGGTAAACCCAACCCAAATCACCAGGAAGGTAACTATCTTTCAAGATCTGAGAAACTGACACTGCTGTTACTTCTCAGCTGAATGTAATTCAAAGAAAATTAATCCTCTTTAGCTCTTCCATCTTTTATGAAGCTTACAACAACAGGAAAAAAAAAGTTAAAAAATTGATAAACACTTAAAATGCAGACTGCGAATTAATGTGGGTAATAGTAACAGCAGACGCTTTGCTGCTATAAACAGTCAGTTCAGACCTCTTTCTTACTGTCTGTAGCTTTTACAGGTAATTTGCATTTTAAATGTTCATCCCTACTTAGCACCGTTTAAATGGGACACAACAACGTTTTTTACATGAACAGTTAAAAAGGGCTATTAAGAATGGCTTTTTTTAATGGCTTCTTTACAGTTCCTCTTTTGTCTTTACTTAGCTTAACAGTGCTCAGCATTTTATATGCCTGTCTTGTGAGGTATAATTTAGTAGTAGGAATATAGTTACCCTCATTAAGTGGAGAGGGAAATACTACACATATGCAACGTGTTTAATGTAGAATAATCTTATTAAGAAATCTGTGTATTTGTTGTGTTTTTTTTTTTTTTAAGATAAACTCTTTAACTGCTTTGGCTAGGAAAGAAACAGTAGTGTGCTATATCCTTAATAAATCATATGCTAGTTATGTTCAGTTCTAAAATGCTTGGGTCGGTTCAGGATTGCACAAATCACACAGGAACCCTGAGACCTTGATCTAAGTGATATCAAGTTTTCTCCAATAGGCTTGTTGAATGGTATTATAGGATATTAAAAACAGTTTTCTTCTTTGATGCTCGAACTCTAACTTTTGTACCTATGAATGGTAGAACTAATTTTGTTCTTGTCCCGCTGTCAGTGACTGCAGTAAGTAGCCATGCTGTGCATAGTGCAGGATGAAAAGTTAGGGTTATGAGAGTTGGGGTGAGGAAGCTCAGTGCTACACTGTCTCCACATTTTCCCAGTCCTGTATGAAATTCAAACCAATGTATTTATTAAAAAACGTTAGTCTCACTTATAGGCAATGAATACTATTATTTCAATAAAACTTCTTCCTGCCATGTCATTTTCTCTGACACATGCTGTTAATTAAAGATTACTAGAGAGAGCTCCCTTGAGGTAGTGCATGGATTTAATCTCAATTTGAAAAAGATTCTAGAAGTCTGAGGAGTACATTGTTATTCATTATACATGCATTCAATGTTCATTGACCTTTCAAAAATGTTTCCCATAGTTGCCAGTACTTGCAGGGGCCTTGACTAGGTGCTTTTTCAGTCCTGTGTTCAAGTTCTCAACTGTGATGGCTGCCCTTTATTAGGCCATCTCTGATATCCTTTAACTCTTTATGAGGAGAACCAGTTGTCTCTTCTTTCAAACAAATGTTCCTTCTGTGACAAAAGAAATAGAACCACATTCAGGTACGTTCTTCACAAAGACAAGGTCACAGTGAGTTGTAATACAAAATACATGATTCTTGGAAGAATAGAAAGTTTAATCTCAACTATGTTATGCAATGAACAAAACCTATTTTTTACAAAGCACCAACCTGTTAAGGCAAATGCAGAAAGTTAAGCCAAGTGCTAGATAAGTTTCAAACAAAGAAATGATAAATGACTGTAGTATGAAAGCAGGAGAGCTAAGATAAGAAAAAGAAAAGGGATGGACTTGGTGGACAAAGTAATTTTTTCCATTTTGTAAGATTATATTTATGAATAAAAGTTTCCTAGCAAGAACACTGTTGTGAAACATGAAAAATGGTAGAGAAAACAATAGACAAGTGGATGTAGTAAATTTAAACTTCAAGGTTTGTTCATGGACTATCTCTGGAAATTTGATGTCACCTTCCAAATTTGTATACTTTTTGCATTCTTATCAATAGTACAGATTATAAGTGAAATGAAAAATAATTAATTTAAATAACACTTAAATGGGACAACAATAGTTCTGATACGTTGATCTCATTTCCACAATCCTTATAAACCTTTTGGTCTGGTAAATCTAGTTTTACATCTAGCTTTCTTTAGAATGTTACAAACTGAATTGTCATAATTCTGAATACAGTGGATTAGGCATCATTTATTAATTTGTTTTACCAATATGTTTATTAAGTTCTTCATTTTTTTTATGATCAACTGAGACTCAGCTTTCTGAAGTTTCATTACTACTGTGAATAATTGCAAATTCTTTAGCAGTTAACATGCGTGCAACAAATTTTTTTTTCAGTGCTTTGCACTTTGACATTCATTTAAACTAACTTGAACGTCTGCTGCCTGGTTAAATAATATTTTGAATCCACTTCACTGGGAGAGACACTATCTTTGCACAGATACAGGTAACTGAATAGCAACAGTTGGATATAGCTAAGAGGTACATAATGGAAGGAAATGTCTTCCATTTACTGGTCATTGAATATAGACATTGAAATGTCTATTCTATAATTCTTTTTTTATAAAAGAAGATTATTCTTAGCATTGTATCTGTTTGCTGTGGCCATGTTAACTCGTGGGACTGGTTAATGGAAACATGCAACACAGCATTTGTAAGGTATTTGTCTGAATACAGGAATGGGTGTATGGGGTTTTTTTAGCTATAGCAGTCACAGTTATGATTCACACAGGAATTAAGAAAATTATCTTTAAAATTCTGTCTTTGATGATCTTATTTTCAGTCTAGTATTTTTTCTGCGTTGTCTTGCTCCCAAGAAGAATGTATGTGTGAAATCTGAAATTAGTTGCTATAATAAGCTTTGAATGACAGTCCTCTTAGAAATTCATTATGCATGCATGCACATATGTGTGTGATTACATTTAGCAGACCAAATTTTGTGGACATAGGAATTAAAGCTGGTAATGGATTCATAGTTAAATTGCAAGACTAACACTCGTGTATGTTAGCTCTGCTTTTACTTAAAATTCTAAGAACCAATATATTTCTATCTTGAATTCTATTATCTCAGGTTTTGTTGAAAATAGTGGATCCTAGTGAACTACTGAGAACAGTAGTGTGTGTTTGTTTATTCTAATGTCTTAAAATATATTACAAAAAATTTTATGACCCTTAGTAATGTTAAATTGAGTAATTTCTTTTTGAGCTTTAAAATCATTATTTACTTGAGCTTACTAGCAACTTTTGAAAGTACATTTGCTCCGTATTCATTCATAGCCTAATTTAAGCCAAATGATCAGGACAAGTAATTATGATTAGTGAAACTGCAACCTACTGTAGTTTTGAACAGATAGGAGTATTTTTTGAATTTGACGTGTTCACAGCCTGCAGAAGTTTAATATGAATGTCAACAATTAGTGAGTAACATCTAGTGTTTCTCCTCTAACTGCAACATTCTGGATTCTATTACATAAAATTTCGTATTTATGCTTTATCACATATGGCATCGTGACGATTAAGTTTTTTAGAAGATAGTGTATTAACTGGACAAGAAGAATCCAGGAAGATTAAAGATAGCTTTGGAAATGAAGGCATCTGCCACAACCAGCACTGGCTCTGAATTCTACAATTTCTCACCCTTTGATAAAATAATTTCATAACTTCCACAGTGCAAAATTTTCCCTGTAATTTGTGTGGATGATTTTATGGGTTATGTGAAATTGTTGGTGCTAAGAAGACAAAGCAGATAAGAGGTACTTATTTTTAGGTGCCTTTTGGTCTGCATGTAAGAATTCTGCTAACAGTTCACTATTTCAAAGAGAGTTACAACCTACAGTAGAGATTTTAGCAAAGGAATAAACCTTGTGCAAAATATCCCCCACAATTTACTTTTAATTTATTGAATTTGGTAACTTAGTTTGAGGTTCAAAGTCGCACAAGACAGAGTGCATCTTGTGTCATTCTCATTTTGATAAGAAACCATCTGACATTTTGAGAAATGACCTACTCTGTAATCACAATCAGAATATATAAAAGCTCTGTGATACAGAATTGTTTTCTTATTTGAACCGGAGTCCTGTTCATAAGCTATTAACTTGGCTGTAAATTTCAGCTGATAAAGTCAGCCTGAGGTTTTCTTGAACTTGTCTTGAGGTAGAGAGCCATATCGGCAGGTGCACAGAATGTGAATTCTCTTGGGACAATGTGAATGAAATGAATAGCATTATTATCCCTATAAGAAATGGCTTCCAAGGGTGATTCAGACATTTGATTTTCTTAGTAGGTGGTATTTAATATTGTTGTTTTCTTGTAAACAACATATTACAGTAAAATATAGCATATCTCTGCACATCAGTCAATGTAAACAGGGAGTATAGAATCACAGCATCATAGAATCATTTAGATTGGAAAAGACTCTTAAGATCATCAAGTCCAACTGTTAACCCAGCCCTGCCAATTCCCACTAAACCATGTCCCTGAGTGCCACATCTACATGTTTTTAAATACCTCCAGGGATGATGACTCAGACACTTATCTGGGCAGTCTGCTCCCATGTTTGACAGCCCTTTCTGTGAAAAATTTTTTCCTAATATCCAATTTAAATATCCCCTGGTACAACTTGAGGCTGTTTCCTCTTAACATCGCTTGTTACCTGGGAGAAGTAACCCCCGCCTCTCTGCACCTTCCTTTCACATAGTTGTAGAGAGCAAGAAGATCTCCCCTCAGCTTCCTTTTCTCCAGGCTGAACAGCTCCAGTTGCCTCATCTGCTCCTCTTCACGAGCTTCATTGCTTTTCTCTGGACACGCTCCAGCACCTCAATGTCTTTCTTGTAGTGAGGGGCCTAAAACCAAACTCAGCACTCAAGGTGAGATCTCCTCAATGCCAAGTACAGGGGGACAATCACTTCTCCAGTCCCACTGGCCACACTATTCCTGTTACAATCCAGGATGTTACTGGCCTACTTGGCCACATGGGCACACTGTTGACTGATATTCAGCCTGCAGTTGACCGACATCCACAGATCCTTTTCTGTCACTTTCCAACCACTCTTCCCCAATTCTCTAGTGTTGCGTGGGGCTATTGTGACCTGTGCAGGACCTGGAACTTGACCTTCTTGAACCTCATACAATTGGCTTCATCCAATAAATCCAGCCTGTCCAGATCCCTCTGCAGAGCCTTTCTAGCCTCAAGCAGATCTACACTCTCACTGAACTTTGTGTCATCTGCAAATTTACTGAGGGTGCCCTCAATCCCCAGATCACTGATAAAGATATTAAACTCAGGTGCCAATACTGAGTGTCAGGTATAAACTTCAGATCTACTGAAGTGACATCTATTTGATGTAGTCTAAGTGTCTCCTTTCCAACCTCAGAAAAATTTTTGTATCTTCCAATCTACATAGTAGATCTGTAGAAACCGCTGGTAAAAGATGTCAGTTCTCTTCTAGGTCAACAATTCACTAAAATTCTTTCAAAACTCAAGATGTTTTATTTCCTTGTTGGTCCAAAGATGAGAATTGGAAGAACTTTTGTTTAATATTTTTCTTGTTCAAAAATTCTTTGGGTTCTACAGAATAAATTGAATACACTGTCAGTTTTCCCCTGTGATGTCCATTTTGACCAAGAACAACCATGGATGATTGCTGGTTTTGAATTATCCTGGGAACTAGAGATGTATCATTAGCTGGTGAGGGTAATGGTATATCTCGAATTCACTTGTGTTTCCACAATACTGTGTGGAACATTTTGAAAAATACTGCTAAATTAAAGGAAGTGCAAATAGCAATTTCTGTAGAGCTAAACAAGGGAAATATTATCTATTAATTAGTAGCTAGCATGTTTATGACACATCAAGCAGAGATTTATGAGGTAGAAAGGGCAAATATGGACAATATAGTATTTTGAAATTATTTAAGAAGACATGCTTGACTGTTGAAGAAACAGGATTGCATACTCATCAAAGAAAAAAATTGTTTAATGACCCTCCTAATCCATCTAATGTTCCAATTGCCAACAGTAAAATTAAAAATAGAAACTATAAAGAATATACAAAAATTGCAAAAAGGGATATTAAATCAAAATTCTTTCATATAAATCTTGCTAGAAGAAATGAATATGTATAACCAAAGTTTATGGGACTATAAAAAGGAAAAAAAGAAGTAATAGAAAAGAGGATCTCAGCATATGAATTAAAAAAGACAAACTAAAATAAAAAATCCCCAACTAAACCTACAGTAACTTATCAGCAATTGTTTATGCTGCTTTTCAGAAATAAATGATCAACTTGTGAATATAATTATAGAAATAATAGTACCAAGTGAGCATTCTGTTCTGCTTTTATGGCCATCCTATTTATACCATGTGGGGATGATGGATTTTTCTTCCCATTTTCAGGCAAAAGATATGTAGAAAAAGTACAGAAAACTACTCCTAAAATATTAAAAATTCTAAAGAGAACAGTTTTACACTGTAAGAAAAGCATTTCCATAGCTATGCATTTCTTCCAATATAGAGTTTTAAAGGGCTGTTTATTCCAGTGTGGAAAGATGTCACTAGAACAAATGGCTATTAATGGTTAAGCCACCCAAATTTAGACATTATTTATGGAAGAACGATTAAGAAGGCAAATGAGCTATCAAGGAAAATATTGGACCTTGCATTTGATGTATTAAAAAAAATGGATTTTTTTTTTTTTTTCTGGAATGTAAGTCAGCTGAGGACAAGTTATGATTCAGTTAAATACACATTACTCATTTCAGTAGCTGAGGCAACCATGTAAGATTCTTATATGTCAAGGTTTCTTGCCTCTCACAGCTTTCATATATCTGTGAAGGTTAGAAAAACACTTGGTTTGATGTTTTCAGTCTTCATGGGTGTTATTTATGTTTTCTTCAGTATCAGGTGCATTTTAAAAGATGATTTAAAAACATTTACTGACATCTCTTAGCTTTCTGCTTTCGTTATGTTTTGCAAGCAGCTACAGGTAAAGCACAGAACAGATGAGCATTCTGTGATTCTCTTCAGACACATTGGCTGTCCTGCAGCTTGCATACAGGGCAGCACGATGGCTTGATGCACAATTCATATGCGGTTATCCAGACGTCACTGATATCAGCACTGCAGGATTGATTAATGTTCCCAATTTTAACAAAGCTGTTATCCAATTGCACATACAAAGCCAAAATATTAATTTTAAAAATATGTAATTTTTATGTTTGGTATCCATTGATGTCCTAGATGTTAATAAAACTGCTCTGATCAAGGGCATTTAACAAGTCTACTGAATATTAAAACAAAGGCTTGTGTTGTTTCCATTGGCTTTGGGTCAGAGTGGAAACCCATGCAGTACCATCAAGAGATCAAGCTCAACAAGATCTTGCACTTAGTGCTTTTCCAGGTGACTCTATCGTATGTTATTGGTGTAATGTTGCCTGAGGCTTCTAAAAGACTACTTAGCTTGGAAGAGATCTGAAGTTCACACAGCATAAAGGAAAAGGAAAACAAATCATTCTCTCCTCCTTCCATTCTATGATTCTACACAAATCGTCTAACCATCCTTGGTGTGAATTTAAGAAACTAACAATTGCAGACGATTAAGAAAACTCATCAATTAGGATTCTAGAAAATAGTCCAATGTATTCCGGCAGTTTGACAAAATAAGGGACTACTTTCAATTTTCTCTTATCTGAGCAGTCTTTATTCCCATGAATAATGTTGGTGAATTCAACGAATCGCAGAGCCAAGTGCTATATTAGTAAAAAATATTATGTAGTAAAAGGCTCAGGAAAAAGTATCCCTACCTGAGGGGCTGAAACTCTGCTGTGTTGTGAACCAAAGCTCCTGCTTGCTGCAGAATACATCAGCAAGAAATAAGGTTTGAGGGTGTAATTTATTTTCATACCTTTCTGTCATGCGTTATTGGAGTCTTTTGTTTTATGTTGCCTGTGTTTTGAAATTGAAGCAGATGATTATCATTACAGTACATCCTAAACCATGTGTTACTGAATATCTATAAATTTCTGCTCTAATATATTGCTATCGCCGCCATTATGGTTGCAGAGATCTTAGTGTCACTTTAGTTAATTGCAGAAGCTGAATGATGTTGTCTAACTTCCAGTGAGGCAGAAGAAAATATGTGCTTGCATGCTGCTATTATTCAAATTGAATTTTCAAGCTGAACAGTAAAAAGTCTGTAGTTCACAGCATTTTTACACATAAATTTAAACAAGGTGCTGAACTGTGACATCCAGAACAAAAAAATTATATGAGCACGTTGCTGAGCTTGTCAGCTGAAATGTACTGGGCATTCTGAGACTATAAGGCAATAATACAGTGTTACAACCAACCCTTGTATAAGTTCAAAAATATATTTTTTTTCAGTCTTTTAAGTTACTTCTTGCTGCATTGATGAATTCCTGATTTACTCAATATTGCAAAGGGAATGTGCCAAGTAGATTTTTCTGCCCTGCAGCATTAGCTATGTCAACCTATGAAAACCTATGTCAGTTTTCATCCTATTCTCTCACTATTTTTTCCTTTCTTTCACAAGCACTGTGCACCGAAGGAATTAAAAGTAACTTTCAGACATTATCTGTTGTGTTTGTGATGATTTTTGACAGTGAGGCTTTATCTAAACTGTGTGAAAAAATAAAATCTTTCCTTTAGATTTGTGTTATCTCTTGGATACCTTTAAGGGATGTGGTAAAGCTTACTTTCCTTTTGCTCACAGAACTTGCTAATGTTACTTTTGAATTACTTATCTCATAAACCAGCAATTCTTGGACACCATCTCAGTATTGCATATGAAATCTTGCTTTCCTCAACTTTTTCTCTTGTGGTTGATAGTCTTCCATGAACAAGGACTTTAAAAATGCCAAAATATACTTCCCATGTTGCCTTATGTTTTCAACAGTGACCTGCCCAGTAGGTGTTACTTTTGGCTAGATCATAAGACAGAAACAATTATTTGTGTTTTGGTAAAGGAATA